>SKCR01045151.1:0-75713 GCA_019454045.1 Zanthoxylum bungeanum | reverse complement strand
TTCACGTGAATCTCAAAATGATGAATTAGTTTCACATAAATATCCTTTACGTGATCCGAATAGGAGTGATATATATATTCCAAGTGGGAGCAATATGCATGATTCAAATGGGAATAATATAGAAAGTGAGGAATCAGTTCCACCATTAGAATCCCAATTGCGACTTAGTAATCGTATAGGCATTCCTCGACGACATTTCGATATCGAAGGAGAAACCTTTATGATTCTACCTCAAGATGATGAAGAACCTAGAAACATAAGATAGGCTCTTCAGTGTCCTGCTAAGGAAAAATGGATGAAAGCATTGGAAGAAGAGATGGAGTCAATGAGGTCCAACCAAGTTTGGGAATTGGTTGATCTACCCAATGGACGCAAAGCTGTCAAGAACAAATGGATTCTTAAAATAAAACGAAATATTGATGGCAATATCGAAAGATATAAAGCACGACTTGTCACAAAAGGGTATACAAAACATGAAGGAATTGACTACGAAAAGACTTTTTCACCTGTTGTAAGGTTTACCTCAATTCGCTTGATTCTGGCTATAGTAGCAAGTATGGATCTAGAATTACATCAAATGGATGTAAAGACTGCTTTTCTCAATGGAGAACTTGATGAAGAAATCTATATGGAACAACCAGTAGGTTTCATAAAAGAAAATGAAAATGAGAAAGTATGTAGACTTTTAAAGTCTATATATGGTCTCAAGCAATCATCTAGACAATGGTATATATGATTCCACAATACAATCATTTCGAATGATTTCACAATGATAAATGAGGATCATTGTGTGTACACCAAGAGAGATAAAGATAAGTTCATTATCTTATCCTTGTACGTGGATGATATACTTATAGCTAGAAATGATAAGGAGTTTGTAAAACACATTAAAGAATGGTTATCATCTAATTTCGAGATGAAAGATATGGGTGAAGCTGCATATATTCTTGGGGTCAAGATCTCAAGAAATCGCTCAAAGAATTTATTATCTCTTTCACATGAGTCTTATATAAAGAAAATTCTTGAACACTTTAAAATGCATGCTTGTAAACCCATTGATACTCCTATCACAAGAACTAAAGCTTTGAGTCGTAGATTGTGTCTTGAAACTCCACAGGAAAAGGAAAAAATGAAGAAAGTTCCTTATGCCAATGCATTTGGAAGTTTAATGTACGCAATGTTGTGTACAATACATGATATTTGTTTCGCTGTTGGAATGGTAAGTAGATACCAATCCAATCCAGGACTAGTACATTGGAAAGCAGTTAAAATAATATTTAGGTATCTGAAAGGGACAGCCGATTACTCATTATGCTATCAAGGAAATGATCTGAAATTGCGAGGCTATAGTGATGCTGACTGGGGAGGAGATTTAGATGAAATAAAATCTACCTCCGGTTTTATTTTCTTACTAAACAATGGTTCCATTTCATGGAGCAGTAAAAAACAATCTTGTATAGCCTTATCCACAATGGAGGCTGAATTTGTGGCTTTTTCATCAGCAGTACAAGAGTCTATATGGTTGAAAAGGTTCTTGGATCATTTGGGTATATCAAATGAAGCTGCGGCCCGGTATTAGTTAACTGTGATAATGAAGCAGCGATAGCCTACACCAAAGATCCAAAATTTCATTGTAAAATGAAACACATAGATACCAAATATAACTTTGTGAAAGACATAGATGCAAGAGAAGAGGTAAACATGAATTACATTTCTACGCAAGAAATGGTAGCAGAGCCAATAACCAAGCCTGTTCCTAGAGATGTCTTTGTTAGACATGTAAAAACTCAGGGATTGCGTAGATGTTAATGTACTTACATATTATGATATGTATTTTTCCCACATAATGTTTACTAATGTTAATACTCATTGATGTTTGTATGCAATGCTTACATGTTAGTATGTTGATATATGTTTTAAACAAATATTATTCGTTAGTATAAGAAGTATGTCAGACAAGTGAATGATTGGCCCTCTCACACGGGTAATCACCTCCATTACTTTGTGTTAATGGGAGATGAGATAAATTTTTTAAGCTAATTATCTGAGTGATAATCTAGAGAGCTCAAGCTTGAAAATTATGTAATGTCGTTATGAGGTCACTTTCTTTGTGATATGACCTAAGGTGAATAAGTTTGTTTCACCTTACTTGTCTAAATGTCATATATGAGTTAGACATTGCGTTTGTCTGAACTATAAACTGTACGGTTGTAGGACATAGAAATCGGTGACGTTGTTCCAGGCTCGCGGCCTAGTCGGGAGTACGGAATAGCCCACGGGGAACTAAATCGGAGAATAAAGGAGTCGCCACCCAGCGTGAACTGGGAAAATGATTTAAGGTCGCACTCACCCCTCGCAAGGGAAGACCTCAAACCGTTGGGTTTGGAATGGTCCCTTACTTATGCCACTTGTAATGAAAAGATTTGTGCAATAATCTAACCAAGCCTATGCAACATATATTCCCAAGAGTATCATTTATCTAAGTTAACGTACATGAAAATAAAACCTATAGCTAAGTTTGCATGCATAAAAGTAAGTCGGAATAACGGCAAATACACAATAATCTCATGAACACATTGAATCATCCAACACAAAAATAAATAACAACCTAAGCATAAACATAAATTAAATTCCTAATGCAAAAGAAATAACTAATCATGCTCGGAAATAACAAACTTAATCATGCATAAAAAAAAGAAAATAACATGCTAAACACCTAAATCATGCTTAAGAAAATAAATAGCATAATAAACGACGAAATCATGCATAAACATAAGAGTGGATAAAACAAAATATGTGTGTCTCTCAAGTGGTACGTGGAGTCGTTTCCCATGTACAAATCGCACTACCGTCCATTCGGATTCGGCAACGGAATTTACGTCTGGGTTTCCATCTGATATACCACAAGAGATAACACATATTCCATTTATCCAATAGCCATAGCAATATTAACCAACAATACTCATGCGAAGTAAAACAAATAGAAGAAAAATATATGAAAATAAGTAAAAATGGTGCCCTCAGGTCTAACCTCTTAAGACGTCTCTTGGAAGTGCGCTACGCGGTTGTCGGAAGGGTCGATGCACCGCAACTTTTCTGATTTATTGGTTCGTTGTTTTCCTTCGCTGCCTCACTGTTTTGGGCTACTGTTTGCTCACTGTTTCTGCGGTATTTGTGCTGTGTTTCGGGCAGATTTTTCAGTAAAAATGGTGCAGTTTCGGTGGACTGTTTTTGGGTGTTTTCAAGTAGTTTACTGGGCAGTTTATGGTATTTTTGGGGTGCAGTTTACGGGTTAAATGGTGTAGTTTGAGTGCAGTTTGGGGCTGCTGTGGAGGCATTTTTGTGCGTGAATAAAGGGTGATGTGAGTGTGTTTTTGGGCATGAGGTTGTGGTGTGATGGGGCTGTTTGGTGAGTTGAAGTTGAGGGCTGTGTGAGGGTGTTTTTGGGCGTGAGGTTGTGGCGTGAATGGGGCTTTACGTGAAGAAGGGTTTGTGGCGTGAAGTAGGCAGATGGGGTGATGGGCTTTACGTGAAGAATGGTTTGTGACGTGAAGTGGAGGCTAATTGTGAAGGTAATGGTGTGAAGTTAAGGCTGATTTGTGAAGGGTTATTGCAGCCGGTGAGGCTATGCGTTGAAGGTAGAGGTTGCTATGGGGAAGGGGTGTTCTGAGTGTGTTGTTTGTAGGCTGTCAGTTGCCGAGAAAGAATGATGGATGAGGGATGTTTTAGTGTGTTTTCTCATGGCAATGGAGGGTTCTTTTTGTATTGATTGGGCGTGAATGAGCTAAGGCTTCTAAGGTTGGTTTAGGTTTCTTTTATAGGCAATGGTTGGGGTTTACCTTATGTGAATAGGGAAAGAATATTGTGTAATTATGGGGGGATATTTTAATTAGTGTGCTATAAGGAAACATCTATCTAATTAGGGATGTGATTTGGTTTGATTTGATTTGATCTCTTTTAATTAGGAATATGATTTAATTTGATTTGATTTGATTTCTTTAATTTGGGAAGGTGATTTGTCTTGATTTTAGCATGTGTTTAATGTGTGATTTTGTTATTTTGGAAGGAGATGGGCGTGACTTAAGGTGATTTGGGCGTGTGATTGGTTTGTTTTGGTGGGCTTGGTGTGTGGTTTGGTGATGTATGGGCTTGGTGTGTGACTTACGGGGGTCTTGGGCTAAGGATAAGTTTAAAACAGAGGCTTAACAAGCAAACCTGAAGCTAAGGAAACGAATTAAATCCAACAAGGTGTCAATTTCTGACTTTTCCCTTCCGACGTCCGTTTCCCGCGACTTCCACAACTTAAAGAGGTAGTTTCTCCTTGTGAGACTCATTATCGGGACTTATATGAAAAAATACAGTGCCTACAGTCTCCCCCACTTTGATGGGACTTGTGCAGTGGGTGACAATGACAATCCTATCAAAGTTATGCAATGCATTTTTACTTACCTGGCTCGCCAGCTGCCGCTTGACTTGCCTGTTGCTTTGAATTGAGTTGATCTGGTTGTGCCATACCCGGCATGCTAAACCTCATACCCGAGGTGTCGCGGTTGTGTGTCCATACCCGGAGTGTCATACCCGGCGTGCTAAATTCCATACCCAAGGTGTCGCGGTTGTGTCTCCATACCCGGAGTGCCATACCCGCTGTGCTAAACCCCATATCCGAGGTGTCGCATTTGTGTCTGTTGGATAATTATGACCCATAGCGTCACTATTTGTACAGATCATGGTGTTTTTGTACAAATTAACTATGTGACAAAGAGATTGCACTCTTATCATTGTGATTAGATCACCTATATATATAAATGATGAGAGGTCCATGTGATTAGTGTCTGGATTGAGAATGATATGAGACATTATCAATCCACGAAAGCAGAATCATTAAATATCCCTAGTCAGAGTATTATCGAGATTGGACATCGATAAATACGTAAAATACTAGTATCACACTTGTGCGCGTTGTGAGTGCACAACGGCATAGTTCTCATATATTTGGGTATAGGATACTCATGCAAGTGTAATAAGAGGTTGTGTTTTACCGATGGTACGGGAAACAGCTTCGCTCTAGATAGACCCCCTCGGAATTCCATTGGTAGTATGACTATGTGTCTATGGAAATCCGAAATCAGGGTAGGTGTATTTGGTCTTAACCTGAGACTTGCACCGCTAATACATACGACAATCAATATACTTTGGTTGAGGTCGTCCAGGGCTTTAACCGGTTCATGTGTACTCCAATTCTGTGTATATCGAGAATCGTAGTGTGTTGGGTGTGATGTCAAGATGAAGTGTCACTCCAGT
Organism: Zanthoxylum bungeanum; assembly: GCA_019454045.1. Classification (NCBI taxonomy): domain Eukaryota; kingdom Viridiplantae; phylum Streptophyta; class Magnoliopsida; order Sapindales; family Rutaceae; genus Zanthoxylum; species Zanthoxylum bungeanum. The sequence goes on along the minus strand of SKCR01045151.1, from coordinate 70,412 downwards.
CATATGGAGATGATGATCGCGTAGAGATACAGAACTGGTTCTCTAAAAAGGTTGCAACCGTCGGGATAATATGACTTGGTATGATTATCCGATTCTAAATAGACTGGTTGCTCGTTATCCGATATGTGCTTCGTACGGGGCAGACACTGTACCAGCCCCAAGCCTTGCATGTGATCATCCGATACTGGATCGACATACACGATACTAGGTATACTACGTTGATATAGATCATTTATTCCTGTAAGGATATTTCCGGAGAATTGGGTAGGCATGGCTCTTTGATAGAGGCCAACCTTGTCTTGTAAATCGGTATAAACGTAGTACTTGGTACTAGACCCGGCCACGGTTCCGGTTCGGAACCGGAACCGAACCGGTTGGAACCGGAAGGTTCCGGTTCCAACCGGTTCCGGTTCCGGTTCCGGAACCGAACCGGAATGGGACCGGTTCGGTTGGGGTTCCACCAACTCGAACCGGTCCGAACCGGTGGAACCGTACGGTTCCACCGGTTCGGACGGTTCCAAACGGAACCGTCGGGTTCCTGTTGGAACCGTAGGGTTCCAACAGGAACCCTAAGGCCCCCAACGGCTAGTAGCCGTTGGGGGCCTTATTAGTTATTCCCCCAACGGCTACTGCCGTTGGGGGATGCAGGGAGCCGTTTGGCTCCCTGCCAAACGGCTCCCTGCCAAAAAAAATAAAAATAAATAAAATTATAAATTTTTTTATTATATAAATAAAAATTACTAATGTACCCCTAATAACGGTAATAAAACGGTTATATTTAGGGGCATTTTTGGTATCAAAAAAATTCTAAAATTCTATAAATAGGATTCATTTTTCATAATTCATCACACCAATTCTCAACTCTCTCATTTTCTATAAATCTCTTATTCTCAATCTTACTTCAATACAATTCTCTTATTTTAGTTGTTAATTAATTTGTTATCACATTCGGCATTCGCATCGCAATTATTCAAATGGCAAGCTCATCCGAGAACATAATGTCAAATATGCCAACCCAAGAGAGCGGCCCTAGTGTCAGTGCACAATCACGGAGAAGAGAAGTTAAGGCTCGGTCCTCGGATATTTTCAAAATTCATTTTAATTTGGAACGCCTAGAAGATGATTCACAACGAGCAGTTTGCAACTATTGTGGGGTTATCTACAAATTTTCAGGTGGATATGGCAATATGATCAAGCACATGGAAAAACATCATCCGGTTGAATTTGGCATTGATACGACGCAAACTCAAATGGCCAGGTACGCATCATCAAGTAAAGGTACGAGTGCTTTAGATTTATTTAAATATTCTGATGCAAAAAATAGAGAGGAATTTGCGAAATTAACTTGTATGGCACATCTTTCTTTAAGCTTTGGTGAAAAACTTCATTTTACTAATTACGTGCATAATGCTTTAAACCCTTCTGCATGTAGAATGACTCGAAACACAACAAAACGTCATATTTTTAAATTATACAAAGATGGTAAAATTATTTTAAATGAAATATTTAAAGAGATGAAGGTAGTCGTATTTCTGTATGTTCTGATATTTGGAGTGATCATTGGCAAACACATTCATACATGGGTGTGACTTGTCATTGGATTGATGCATCATTTACCATGCAAAAACGACTAATTGCATTTAGAGTTTTTGATGACCAACATACTGCACATAATATTTATAGAATGATGAAGGTAATTTTGATGAATATGGTTTAGGAGAAAAAATTTTAACAATTGGATTTGATAATGCATCTGCAAATACTGCATCCATCAATGATTTAAAAGAAATATGTCAACCAAATTTAGGGGGTCGGTTTTTTTTCATATTCGTTGTACATGTCATGTCCTCAACTTATGTGTGCAAGACGGTCTAAAATTATTATCACCTTTCCTTGATCCAATTAAAACGGCACTTAACTGTATTTGGTCATATTCTCAAATTAGGAGAGAATGGACCAAGTTTTGTAAAATAAATGGTATTAAACCGATTAAATTTTCAAGAGATGTTCCAACACGTTGGAATTCTACTTATTTTCTTTTATGTCAAGCATTTCAATACAAAGATGCATTATGTAGTTTTTTTTCTCAACATGTTCAAAAATCACACTTTATCCTAGTCAATGGGATATTTGTGAAAAATTTTTAGATATTTTAAAAGTTTTTAATGATGCTACTTTAGTTTTTAGCGGCGTTTATTATCCTACAGCACATTTATTTCTTCTTGAGAGTTTAATATTGTTGGCACTCTCGATGAGCATGTTGACAGTAGCGATCCTAATGATATTGTTTTGTTAGAAGCCATTACTGTTATGAAGGTAAAATGGTTAAACTATTTTAGAGAAATTCCTTTACTTTATCTTATTGCTGCTGTTTTTGATCCTAGATTTAAATTAGAAGGTTTGAATGGTGCTTTACAAGCTTATTATGGTTATTTAGGAATATTAGATGAAATTGACATTACTAGATTAATGACGAAATTAAGAAATGATTTAATTGAGTTATTTAATGATTATATTGTAAGATATAACTTAGGAACATTAGGTCAATCTAGTAGTAGCGAACCGGTAATTCAAACAAGACTTAGCGCAGGGGATCGTTGGTTATTGCAACGAAATAAAAAAGCTAGGGATACGACAACTAATAACCCTGAATTAGATAATTATTTATCTACAAATTTTGAGTTTTCTAATGAAAGTTTATGCAGTAAAAATTTTAAAATCCTTGAATGGTGGAACCGGCATCAAAATATATATCCTGTTTTATCTATTATTGCTAAAGAGATCTTGGCAGCACCTATTTCCACCGTTGCGGTTGAGCAAGCCTTCAGCTTGGGAGGTAATATATTGGAAGCTAGGCGATCTTCATTACATCCAAGCACTCTAGAAGCAACAGCTTGTGTGGATGATTGGACTCGAGCTGATCTGAGACAACAAGAAGATGCCCCCGGTGATTGTGAAGATTTGTTCGATAATGCTTCTGCAACAAGTGCAAGCGGAACCGGAGCCGAAGGATCAACCGATAATGATGATTGATAATTGTAAAATTATAATTTACAAAAGGGGATATGTCTAAAAGACTAAAACTTGTAATGGAACTACGTGAGCTTTGATTCCTCTCACCCTTGGAGGATACGTAGGCAACTTAAATATTTAAAAATTTAAGCTCAAGCTCTTCAATGTAATAAAATTTTTTTTTTTAAATTTAATCTCATTTTTTTTTATTTAAATTAATCAAAAAAAAAAAAAAATATTTAACCGAACCGAACCGGAACCGAAAGGTTCGGTTCCGGTTCGGTTTTCGGTTCCGGTTCCACTTAAGTGTGGAACCGGAACCGAACCGGATTTAACCGGTTCGGTTCCGGTTCCACACTTGTGGAACCGGTAACCGGCCGGTTCGGTTCGGTTCCGAAACCGAACCGACCCGCCGGCCGCGGGTCTACTTGGTACTTACGTGTTCGGATAGTCCGACGACTGTATTTACTCAACATATCTGGGGATCTCATGGGTCGCTTCCCAAAGATTCACCGATGACGTATGACTCGCACTTTTAATTAATCTGGGATTAATAAGATGATAGAGAAAATTAATCTGGGATTAATTACGGAGATATTTTATCTGGGATAAAATATCAATTAAAGAGAGAGAACGATTAATTTGGAATTAATCGAAGAATTAATATATTTGATATATTAAACGAAATTGGATTTCGACGCGGAATTAAAATTAGATTTTAATTCGGCCGAACGAATTAACTTAGAATTAATTCGTTAGCGACGTGAATAGTAATTATGCTAGACATGATTATTTAATTAAATTAGATTTAATAACGACGCAAAAAAAAATTTGTTAATTTGGAATTAGCGAACCCGAGCCCGAGATTATTTGCGAGCGCATTCGTATTTCGAATTCGAGTGCGGAAAATCAAATCAAGCGTCAAATCGCTAGTGGCAACTAGCGTCACATCATCCGTCAATCAAGTGATTGATGTCTTTCACTTTGAATGATTGACGCCAGTCACTATTCACTGATTGATGGAAGTTGATGTGAGTTGAGTGATGTGTGTGGTTGGAATTTATGGGCATTAATTGCCTTGACTTTTGGAACCAAATTTGTGTATTTGATTTTAGAAATCAAATACCAAAATTAATTAACACATTTCATCATCTCTCCTCTCTTTTCCCTCTTCTCTCCTCACGCCATTTCTTCTTTCTTCTGGTTCAGTGTACTGCCGAGAGTTTTAAGAAATAGGGAAGCAAAGTGCTTGGTTTTTGTGGCAAAAATCAAGAGAGCTAGCACTCCGAGAGACATGCGAAGGTGATAGGGAAGTCCACCCATGAGCCGGGAATCGTTTGACGAAGCTTGGAGCTCAAATTCTTGATGAACAAAGCCGAAACCAATGGGGTGTTGCAGCTCACTGTTGAGCAGTCCTTGGAGGCAGAAACTGAAATTTTTGTTCGTCAAAGCATCGCTCAACCGCTCGAAGTAAGTATTCTGCGACTTTCTCGATTTGTATTCGCACATATTTCATGTTTATTATTCAACCCTATGGACCTAGAAACTCCAACAGTGTCTCCATACCCGGAGTGCCATACTCGGCGTGCTAAACCTAATACCCGAGGTGTCGCGGTTGTGTCTTCATGCTCGGAGTTCCATACCCGGCGTACTAAATCTCATACCCGAGGTGTCGCGGTTGTGTCTCCATACCCGAAGTGTCGTACCCGGCGTGCTAAACCCCATACCCGAGGTGTCGTGGTTGTGTCTCCATACCCGGAGTGCCGTACCCGGCGTGCTAAACCTCATACCTGAGGTGTCGCGGTTGTGTCTCCATACCCGGAGTGACATGCACGTCGTGCTAAACCTCATACCCGAGGTGTCACGATTGTGTCTCCATACCCGGAGTGCCATACCCGGTGTTCTGATGATGTGTGGGCCTCAACCCTGGGACTCATCCCCAAAACTGATACTGATGTGGGCCTCGACCCTGGGACTCATCCCCAAAACTGATACTGATGATGTGGTCCTCAACCCTGGGACTCATCCCTAAAACTGATACTGATGATGCGGGCTTCAACCCTGGGACTCATCCCTAAAACTGATACTGATGATGCGGGCCTCAACCCTGGGACTCATCCCCAAAACTGATACTGACGTGGGCCTCAACCCTAGGACTCATCCCCAAAATTGATACTGATGATGCGGGCCTCAACCCTGGGACTCATCCCCAAAACTGATACTGACGTGGGCCTCAACCATGGGACTCATCCCCAAAACTGATACTGACATGGGCCTCAACCCTGGGACTCATCCCCAAATAGATACTGATGTGGGCCTCGACTCAGGCTCCATCCTCGAAATGCTATTCTCGGCATACTGAACCTCATCCCCGAGGCATTGCTGATGTGGTGGTTCATTCTCGAACCGTGCTGTATGAGAAAGGGTAGACTGGTCGCCCTCAGTCTCGATTCATCTTTCTATCATTTGCTGTTTTCATTAAATCAAGGTAGATCTCCTGATGTGATGTTGCATATCAATATATTGTATTGCCTCTCACGAGATAATCCTAATAGCTAAACATATTTTCGTCCTCAACGGATGCTTCGTGTCGAAACCAGAGAACCTTCAAAGTACTTAATACACTAAATCTGTTCGTCTGAATGAGTGATCTTAACTAGACTCCTAGTGTGTGTGTACCAAGGCTCTTTCACAGCTTAATCCTTAAGTAAGCCAACTCGATGATTTTGTCTCGGAGAATTGGATCAGTGGGTCTAACCAACCGAGATGTCTTGATCATACTATGTGATTACCTCCCCGTCCTCAACATGATATGGTTTTCTTCTTTTTTCTTTTGTCTCTTTCTTTTCTTTCTTTTCATTTTGAACTTTCTTTTTCTTTTTTCTTTTTTCTTTTTTCTTTTTCTCTTTTCTTTCTTTCTCTTTTTTTTTGACACACCTACCCTTTAAGGTATCATTTCTCCTCATGGTGGTCCTAATACTCGCCCATGGGTAGCTTCACGCTTATCGGTTATAGGTGGTCTATTTTTTCCTATTCTTTTCAGAGACTTTTTCTTTGTTTCTAACCATATCATATATCGTAGCATACGTAAACCAGGATGGACATCTAGGCAAACGGTCATTCACTAATCCGCCATCCCTTCAACTAGTCATCTCGCCGACCACTCAGGCTTCTACTGGTAAAATCCCGTAATCAAGTGCTCGTGAGTCTAGCCGAGATCAATCCACTCAGAATACCGGATGAGAGTACATCTCGCACTTATCATTTCTAAGGTTTCCCTACAGCAAACAATGTCATCACCGGACATATGCCTAACCATCAAAGACTTCTCTTTTTTGTTTCACTCACTCACTCCACGGAATTCTTCCTCTCCACTGCTGATAATGTGGGCTTCGCCCCCTTGGATTCCTTCCCGAAATTGATACTGATATGGGCTTCAATCCTGGGATTCCTTCCCGAAACTAACACTGATATGGGCCTGAACCCGGGGATTCATTCCTGAAACTAACACCGATATGGGCCTCAACCCTGGGATTCCTTCCCGAAACTGATATTGATTCATTTCTGAAACTGATGACACTGTACGGTTACTGCTTCTGATTGGCTTTTCTTTGCCGCTTTCTTTTTTTCTTCTTTGAAACCTGTGAATACAAAACAAAACAAACACAAAAAGAATGCAAAGTACGTTACGTGTATGCATGCATGCATGAATCAGTTTCCTATCCTGTTGGGTTAGGTCTTCCACCAATTCCCTTGGTGACTGCTCGGTCTTCTCTTCCTCAGGCAAAGTACTGCTTCAATCTGTCTACGTTGATCGGCTCGGTGAACTCGTTCCCTTCCAAATATGACAGTCTCACTGCCCCATTTCCCATCACTTTCTGGACTATGTAGGGTCCCTCCCAGTTGGGTCTGAACTTTCCCCTCGGGTCTGTCATCGACGGCTTTGACTACTTAAGTACCAGATCACCCTTTTTGATCTTAGTAGGACGCACCTTTTTGTTGAATGCTCGAGCCAACCTCTTCTGGTATATCTGCATGTGATGTAAGGACTTCATCCTCTTCTCATCCAGCAGTGATAACTGTTCAAATCTCTGCGAGGCCCATTCTTGTTCAGGTAACTCTACTTCTACTAATACTCGCATGGACTGTAGCTCAACTTCCACCGGCAGTACTATTTCCATTCCGTGGACCAAAGAGTAAGGCGTGGCTCCTGTTTCCGTTCTCACAGAATTTCTATACCCCCACAAGGCGTATGGTAGTTTGTCGGCCCAATCTTTGTAGTTCTCCGTCATTTTGGATAACATTTTCTTTATTGTCTTGTTGGCTGCCTCGATTGCCCCATTTTCCTGCGGTCAGTAAGGTGATAACTTGGTATGTCCTATCTCATACTTTTGTAGCATTGCTTTCGTTTCTCCTTGATATTGAACTCTGTTGTACGTTACTACATGATGCGGCATTCCATATCGGCATATGAGGTCCCGGGCTATGAACTTCGCCATCTGCGTCGCTGTGACATTGCGAAATGATTCAGCTTCCACCTATTTTGAAAAGTAGTCCACTGCCACTACTATGAAACGATGTCCATTTGACGCGTTCGATCAAATTTCTCCGATCATATCAATTCCCCATGCTGAGAAGGCCACGGCTCTGACAGCCCATGCAACTTCGTGTGCGGCAAATGATTTAAGTTATCATGTGATTGCCAATTGTGACAGTGTTTCACCATCTTCGCGCAGTCCGCTTCCATGGTCGACCAGTAGAAACCTTGTCTTACTATCTTGCGAGACAAATTCAACCCATTCATGTGCGGTCCACATACGCCGGTGTGTACTTCATCCATTGCATTCTGAGCGTCTTCTTTTCTTAAACACTTCAACTTAATTCCATTCGCTTGCCTTCTGTACAGTTTTCCCTTCAAACTCACATACTGACAAGCTAACTTCTAAATGGCTAACCTGTCTTTTCTACTTGCTTCTTCTAGGAATTCTCCACATTCCAGGTATCTCTGAATGTCGTAGTACCAAGGCTTCCCATCATCGACCTCTACTTCTAAGACTTTTTTTATCTCATAAACGGGTCTGTTTTTCGTCGTCAATACTAGAGGTCTCATCACCAACTTCTCCGGATTTTCCCAAGTTGCGGCTAGTGTGGCTAACACGTCTGCCATCTGATTCTCTTCTCACATCAAGTGCTGGAATTTGTAATCTGGGAGGGCCTACGCCAGATTCCTGAGGTGGAATAGGTAGGGTTTCAACCTTTCTTCTTTCAACTCCCACCCTCTTTGCATCTGTCGGATTACCAACATCGAGTCTCCGTAAACTTCAACATTCTTAGCTCTCAAGCTTATCAATGCAGTCAGCCCAAATGCGCATGCCTCATACTCGGCCATGTTGTTGGTTACTCCGAACGTCAACCTCTTAGCCATAGGCAAGGTTTCTCATTCAGAGGTTACTATCATAATTCCAATTCTGGCTCATTTGTAGTTCAATGCTCCGTCGAAATACATCTTCCATCCTTGGACTGTTTTGCCTGGATATCCTCGTCTAGGAATTCAAACTTGTACTGATCTCCTTCTATCGGTTGTAATGCCAAGAATTCTGCTACGGCTCGCCCTTTGATTACTTTAGAAGTGAGGTACTCAATATCAAACTCTGTCAGCAATACCAACCACCTGCCTAACTTCCCTACTAGCGAAGGCACCGAATACAGATACTTCAAAGGATTCTCCTTAGCTACCACTTGGATCTTTTAAGATTGGAAGTAATAACGCAACTTTCTGGACGCCCATACCACTGCCAAATAGATCTTCTCTACTTCTTGATAACTGGCTTCATACGGAAGCATCTTTTTACTGAGGTAGTAGACTGCATGCTCCACCCCCATCTCATCTACTTGTACCATCATCGCCCTCAACGCTTCGGGTTCAATGGCCAAATATAGTACCAAGGGTTTGCCTAGTCTTAGAGGTTTCAATACATGAGGTTTCACCAAATATTCTCTGATCTTGTCGAAATCTTCTTGGCATTGATCATTCCACTTCACTGGATGGTCTTTCCTTAGCAGTTTGAAGATAGGTTCACATACTGACGTCAACTTGGCGATGAACCGACTGATGTACTGAATTTTCCCGAGGAATGCTCTGACTTCTTTCTTTGTCTTCGGTGCTGGCATCTCAGTAATTGCCTTGATATTCTCGGGGTCTACTTCTATTCCTCCCATTTCTACCGTGCGGCCTAACAACTTTCCTGACGTTACCCCGAACACACACTTCTTGGGGTTTAGTCGCAAGTTGTATTTGTCAACTCGCTGAATGAACTTCTCCAATGCTTCTATGTGTCCACTTCTCATTTCTGACTTCACCATTATGTCATCCAAATATACTTCAATCTCTTTATGCATTAAGTCATGGAATAATGTGGTGGCCATCCGCTGGTAAGTGGCTCCTGCATTCTTAAGCCCAAACAACATCACCTTATAGCAATACGTACCCCACTCCGTGACAAAGGCTGTCTTATGCTTGTCTTCTTCAGCCATAAGAACCTGATTATATCCTGAGAACCCATCCGTGAATGAGTACATGGCAGATAAAGCCGCACTATCGACCAGTACGTCTATATGGGGTAAAGGAAAATCATCATTTGGGCAAGCTTTGTTAAGGTCTCTATAATCCACGCACATTCTGACATTTCCATCTTTCTTCGGCAATGGCACAATGTTTTCCAACCACTCAGGGTACTTCACTACTTCCAGAAATCCCACGTCTATCTATTTCTTGACTTCTTCTCTAACTTTCTCGGCCCACTCAGGTCTCATCCTTTGGAGCTTCTGCTTTACCGGCCTCATGTTCGGATAAGTCGGGATCGCATACTGGGCGATACTTCTGTCTACTCCAGGCATGTCCTCGTAGGACCAAGCGAATACTTTGGCATATTTGACTAACATCTCTTCTAATTTCTTCCGCTCTTCAGAGGTAACCTCACTCGCAATTAGAATCTCATTGGGGCTCTCAGGCGTACCAAGGTTAAACGCGTTTGTTTTGGTTGAGTTGATGTCAAATATACTCAAGTCATGCGAGTTGAAAGGAAGAGGCTCAGACAAGTAAGCAAAATGAATGTCTTTATTATTAGCGAATGCAGAAGTACACTCAAATAAATCAGGAAGATAAATGTCTTCGTCATCCACATGCATTTCATCCTCCGCAGCTGGGTTTTTCTCAGTCTTCGTATTCTCCTTGAGGTTTAGGCTCTTCAGTTTCTTCAGCTCTTCTTCCCATTCGTCTTCATCTTCGCAACTTCCACTGCCAATGATTTCTCACCCATCACGTCCTGGAAGATCTCAAATCCTGGCACTATGATCATGTTGACTTCCACTGGTTCAGGCTCTCATTGGTACCATGTGGCTTTCACAAAGTATTTTGTCAGCTTCAATCCTTTCTTCTTAATCTTCAGCTTATCCTCATCAGAGTTGTACCCTAGTCTCTCATGGTGGTCTGCCCCTTGAAGTCGGGCAATGCTCCTCTAACACCTGAGCGTGTGCCTAGTTCAAACTTTATCTTCTCCATGATCCTAGCTACCTTAGGATCTACCCACTCCTCAAAGGTTACCGACACTTGGAACCTTGTGAAAAGTTGTATCTCCAAGGCGGCCACATCATTATCCACTTCAGCTCGGATAGTGACAATCTCTCCCCCATACGGAAACTTGATGGTCTGGTGCAAGGTGGAGGGCACGCCCCCAAGTTTGTGAAACCATGGCCTCCCCAACAGCAGGGAAAAAGTGGCCGGTATGTCGAGCACCGTGAACTCAACCTCATCTTCAATCGGGCCAACCTTGACTACTGCGGCAAAGGTGCCCTCAACTCCTCGCTTACTGTCATCATATGCCTTGATGGTCATGTTGGAGAGACTCAGATCTATTGCCTTCATACCCAACTTCGACAAAATCTTCAAAGGGCAAACATTGATAGATGAGCCATCATCCACCATTACACAAGATGTCTTTTTACCTCTCACTTCAGCTCTTATGAATAATGGCCTGTTATGATTCCTTCCTTCCATTGGAAGCGCCTCCTTAGAAAAGGTTATCACTTGCAAGGCTTCCTTTTGCACTGATCCCACAAAAATTGTGGGGTTAGCATCCTCCGGCACTATTATCTTGCTCAAGGCCTCAACCATGGCACGCCTGTGTTCCTGCGATGCGTACAACAACTCCCAAATGCTCAACCGTGCTCATGTCTTTTTTAACTGACGCAGCACCACATCCCCTTCAGCATTATCTCCGTTCTCTGTCACTTCTCTACCTTCTGTTAATACTTTTTTTCCCTTCTCTTCCGTATCACTATGGAAACGCCCACTGTGTGTCATGCCTTTCACCTCTTCTTCATCACTGCTTGAGAAGTCATCCCAGAAATTCTTCCCCTGCTCTGTTTAATCTTCACTGTTGCTTTCCCAAATCCCCAGGCAAAAGGCTTGGTGATCAAAGGTTTGGAGGACAAGGCTTTCAGATAGGCCAGAGTTGATCATGTAGGTAGGTGGTGGGACAGAGTGATAGTTAGGTAGAGGGTTACGGTATGTGTTGGGCTGTTCTTTTTCAGGGTCGGGTATTTTGTAGGAGTCTATGAGGTCCTGGATTTCGTGTCTGAGGCGGGCACATCTGTCGGTGTCATGACCGTTTTGCTGGTGGAAGTGACAATAACGATTCATGTTGAGGTGTGGTGGGGGAGGATTTGGAAGTGGTTTAGCCTCTAAGGTTTTTAGGAGTCCTTGCCTTGCCAACTTCTCAAACACCTTGGACAAAGGTCTATCCAAGTTGGAGAAACTCTGGTTCTTGATGGCAGTAACCTCAGTAGAAACAGGCTTAGCACCTGATGGTCCTCCGACAGTCCTATTATTCATGCCATATAACTTCATATTCTCAGCTTCTTCTTCCTCAATGTCCATGACAGTCTCCCTCAACTGTCGAAAATCAGCAATCATCGAAGTCATCCTCCTTAGCTTGCCATAAATTGATGGCCTGGTGCCCTTGATGATCATTTTGATCCGGTCCTTCTCTGAAGGCCGAGTCTGTATCTTCAGAAGCTGGCTCCTCCAGTGATCTACATACTCCTTGAAGCTTTCCTCCGGCTTCTGTTTGGTATTCTCCAAGTCGCGAAGCGACAAGTCGATCTCCAAGTCCGTGACATGCTGACACAGAAAGGCCTCTGCCAATGCTCTCCAATCATCTTTGACCTTTCTCTCAAGGTCATGATACCACACCATGGGCGCCCCCTCAAGCGATATCTCGAACATCTTTTGGACATGGCGCTTCGACAGACCCACTGAACTCATCACATAAACATATTGTCGAAGATGGACCCTCGAATCTCCATTCCCATTGAACTTAGCTATGTCGGGCATTTTGAACTAAGCTGGCAGCTGCTCCTCAAAAGTCATTGCCTCATAGTCCAACAAATCATCATGCTTACCCTTCAGATTGCAGGTAACTGATTCCACTTAATCGTGGAGTTTCTGTAATTCGGCCTAGGACCCAGCTACCATGCCTGCAGTATACTCAGCCATATCATCATCAAAAATAGGGATATCATCACTCAACCTGTTCAGAGGCTCTTCACGCCTTACATTCTCAGAGCCTCCCCCAGCACGGGGCACAGCTATATTAGCCATAGCAGTGGTCAAAGCTTGTAATTGTTCGGTAACCTTGGTGAGACCATTCTCCCACTGATCCATGCGAGATACCTCGTTCTCTGATTCACTCATATTCGCTAACGGCTTTTTGATGAGTTTTCCCTTTTCTCTAACCCAACGGGTATCTATGGTGTCTTTTAAAACCACATGTTAGTATGTATGTGTGCAATGCATGTAATATACAAGCCCATCAAGATTTTTATACTAGTTGGCCCACTATCATTTTAAAGCGTTCAATCATACTATTGCGCGGTGCAAACTTGTCCCAGTTGAAAAGGCCCAACAGGTTTACACTTTTGCGATAACATGGCTAAACAACTTCAAATGATAAGAGGCCCACACAAAAATTGCCCATCGGCATTTTAGAAGCATTTGGCCCAATTTCCATAAAGTACGGACTCGTCCCAGTTTAAATGGCCCAACAAGCCCATACCTCATGATAAAAAGTCCAACTAAATCCAAATGACGATGGTCCTAAACGCAAGCATAAATGAATAGTTTCTATCGGTCCTAAAACTACAGTTCATATGTGGGTTTATAGGGGTATAGACAAAGGCTCTTGTCAACGAAGGATTACCCACAACTAGAACTCCTCACTCAAGGGTTCAAGTGACCAAGTGAGCGCACCTTTTTTATACCTTAAGGTACGTGCGAACGAGTTATGGTGCATGACTGACTGTCAAATGGATTTCCTATTGAAGATTCCCCATAGGGAGGGTGGAGCGAACTCTCTTAAATACCCAAGCCTCTTAGGCTCTAATCGCTTGGGGACAGGAATAACCAATAGGTCCTCCAAATTAGTCCATCATAGCAAGCTTCAGATAAATGATTATCTAGGTGCCTTAACAGCTTTTCCTTAAAAAGGTAGTGAATGAAGGAAGACACCAAACCATTACCTAGCTCTAATAATGCCTTTGATTAAACCTCTTCAACCTACTATAGACACGATTACTAAATCACAAATCACAATCATTACAAGACATGATTTCGAGGCCGATTCTCTATGCCCAGTGGAGTCGCCAGACTGTAGGACACAGAAATCGGCAACGCTGTTCCAGGCTCGCGGCCTAGTCGGGAGTACGGAATAGCCACGGGGAACTAAACCGGAGAATAAAGGAGTCGCCACCCAGCGTGAACTGGGAAAATGATTTAAGGCCTCATTCACCCCTCGTAAGGGAAGACCTCAAACCATTGGGTTCGGAATGGTCCCTTACTTATGCCACTTGTAATGAAAAGATTTGTGCAATAATCTAACCAAGCCTATGCAATATATATTCCCAAGAGTATCCTTTATCTAAGTTAACGTACATGAAAATAAAACCTATAGCTAAGTTTGCATGCATAAAAGTAAGTCGGAATAACGGCAAACACACAATAATCTCATGAACACATTGAATCATCCAATACAAAAATAAATAACAACCTAAGCATAAATATAAATTAAATTCCTAATGCAAAAGATATAACTAATCATGCTCAGAAATAACCAACTCAATCATGCATAAAAAAAGAAAATAACATGCTAAACGCCTAAATCATGCTTAAGAAAATAAATAGCATACTAAACAACGAAATCATGCATAAACATAAGAGTGGATGAAATGAAATATTTTTTTCTCTCAAGTGGTACGTGAAGTCGTTTCCCAAGTACAAACCGCACTACCGTCCATTCGGATTCGGCTACGGAATTTACGTCTGGGTTTCCATCCGATATACCACAAGAGATAACACATATTCCATTTATCCAATAGCCATAGCACACATTAACCGACAATACTCATGCGAAGTAAAACAAATAAAAGAAAAATAAATGAAAATAAGTAAAAAGGGTGCCCTCAGGTCTAACCTCTTAAGTAGTCTCTTGGAAGTGCGCTACGCGGTTGTCGAATGGTCGATGCTCCGTAACTTTTCTGATTTATTGGTTCGTTGTTTTCCTTCGCTGCCTCGCTGTTTTGGGCTGCTGTTTGCTCACTATTTTTGCGGTATTTGTGCTGTGTTTCGAGGCAGAATTTTCAGTAAAAAGGGTGCAGTTTTGGTGGACTGTTTTGGGTGTTTTCAAGTAGTTTATTGGGCAGTTTTTTGAGACTCTTTTGTGGTATTTTTGGGGTGCAGTTTACGGGTTAAATGGTGCAGTTTGAGTGCATTTTGGGGCTACTGTGGAGGCGTTTTTGTGCATGAATAAAGGGTGATGTGAGGTGTTTTTCGGCGTGAGGTTGTGGTGTGTTGGGGTTGTTTTGCGTGTTGAAGTTGAGGGCTATGTAAGGGTGATTTTGGGCATGAGGTTGTGGCGTGAAGGGGCTTTACGTGAAGAATGGTTTATGGCGTGAAGTAGGCAGGTGGCGTGTGGGGCTTTACGTGAAGAAGGGTTTGTGGCGTGAAGTGGAGGCTGATTTGTGAAGGGTAACAGCGTGAAGTTAAGGCTGATTTGTGAAGGGTTATTGCAGTCGGTGAGGGCTACACATTGAAGGTAGAGGTTGCTATGGGGAAGGGGCGTTCTGAGTGTGTTGTTTGTAGGATGTCAGTTGCCGAGAAAAAATGATGGACGAGGGTTGTATTAGTGTGTTTCTCACGACAATGGAGGGTTCTTTTTGTATTGCTTGGGCGTGAATGAGCTAGGGCTTCTAAGGCTGGTTTAGGCTTCTTTTTATAGGCAAGGGTTGGGGTTTACCTTATGTGAATAGGGAAAGAATATTGTGTAACTATGGGGTGATATTTTAATTAGTGTGTGTAGGCACTGCATTTTACATATAAGTCCCGATGATGAGTCTCACAAGGAGACACTACCGCTTTAAATTGTGGAAGTCGCGGGAAACGGACGTCGGAAGGGAAGAGTCAGACATTGACATTTGTTGGATTTAATTCGCTTGTTTAGCTTCGGGTTCGCTTGTTGGACCTTTGTTTTAAAACTAATCCTTGGCCCAAAACCCCCGTAAGTCACACACCAAGCCCATACATCACCAAACCACACACCAAGTCCATACATCACCAAACCACACACCAAGCCCAACAAAATAAACCAAACCCATGCCCAAGACCCCTCAAGTCACGCCCATGCCTTCCAAAATAACAAAAATCACACATTAAACACATGCTAAAATCAAGACAAATCACCTTCCCAAATAAAAGATTCAAATTAAATCTCATAAAACACTTTCCTAATTCAATTAAATCATATCCCTAATTAAAATAGATCAAATCAAATCAAATCAAATCTCATCAAATACTTTCCTAATCCAATTAAATCACATTCCTAACAAAGAAAATCAAATCAAATAAAATCCAATTACCTTCCTAATTAAGGAGATCATTTCCTTATGACACACTAATTAGAGATATGTTAGTGTTCCTAGAACATGCCAAGGATCTAATAAGCAAGAAAAGGTGTTCACAATTTCATTATAAGTTGCGGAATATACTTACAATGAACGGATTTGGCTTTTAAAATTTTTTAGAAGAAGATCTCCAAGATGCTTCCTTTGTTAATTCTAAGCTTTGAGTTGTGAGAAGTGATCTCCAAGATCCAACCTTCAATTTTGATTCCAAGCTTTGAGTTGTGAGAATTGATCTCCAAGATCAAACCTTCAATGTTGATTCCAAGCTTTGAGTTGTTTCCCTATCACCTTTGTTGATTCCTTGAAGTGCTAGCTAACTTGATTTTGCCACAAAATCAAAGAAAGAGGGGAGGAAGCTCACGCCCATTAGGCTTAGTATTAGGGTTTTGTGTTGTGTTCTAAGTGTGAAGAGAGAGGGCTTGGGTTTGTTAAGGTTTTTACCCTTTCACAAACCATGTAGTTGGGGTAATTTGGTTTCACCTAACCCAAGTAGTTGGAAAGTAAGTGGTTTTGGCATAAATGCCAACCACTTTCCAACCACCACTTCACATCTGTGACATATGTGAAGTGGGCCC
The DNA here is from genome assembly GCA_019454045.1 of Zanthoxylum bungeanum. Classification (NCBI taxonomy): domain Eukaryota; kingdom Viridiplantae; phylum Streptophyta; class Magnoliopsida; order Sapindales; family Rutaceae; genus Zanthoxylum; species Zanthoxylum bungeanum. Next base: position 53,811 of record SKCR01045151.1, on the reverse strand, counting down.
CAACCATTTTGAATCCAAAATTCAAAATGTCTCTACGAACATTTGCCGCGGCTCGGATCCGTTTAATCCGATTAAACGAACTTTCGTCGTTAAATAATTAATCTAACTTAATTAAATAACGATGCCTCGCAAATATATTACGAACGTCGTTTACGAATAATTCTAAATTCTTTCGTTCGTTCGTATTAAATTCCGACTTTAATTTCGTAATGAAATCCAATTCATATTAATATATCCGATATATTAATTTTAGCCCATACGAATAAATAAAATAGAAAAATCAAATTTAACTATTAAATTTATTTTACCGATTAATTCCAAATTAATCGCGTTCTCTCTCTTCCGAACACATTTAATCCCAGATTAAATAATACCTCAATTAATCCCAGATTAATTTTCTCTCTCTTAATTAATCCCAGATTAATTCTCTCTCTTAATTAATCCCAGATTAATTCTAATTAAATCAACTGTCATTGGTGAATCTTTGGGAAGCGACCCATGAGATCCCTGGATATGTTGGCAGTAAATACGGTCATCGGATTATCCGAATACGTGCGTATCTCGTACCACGTGCTTATCGATTTACAAGACATGGTTGGCTTCTAGCAAAGCACCGTGCCTACCCAATTCTCCAGAAATATTCTTACTGAATATATAATCTATGTCGACGTAGTATACGTAGTATGTGTATTGCGATCCAGTAACAAATGTCACGTGCTAGGCCTGGGGCTGGAACTGTGTCTGCCCCGTACGAAGCACATGTCGGATGTCTGGTAACTAGTCTCTATTATCGGATAAACATGACCTAGTCATAATATCCCGATGACTGCAGTACTTAAGAGCACTAGTACCGTATTTTACGTGACATCATCTCCACTATGACTGGAGTGATACTTCCGTCTTGACATCACACCCAATACACTACGATTCTCAATATACCCAGCAGAGGCGTACACAGAACCGATTAAAGCCCTGGACGACCAAAACTAAAGCATACTGATTGTCGTAAGTATTAGCGATGCAAGTCTCAAGTTAAGACCAAATACACCTACCCTGATATCGGACTTCCATAGACACGTAGTCATACTACCAATGGAATTCCGAGGGGTCTATCCAGAGCGAAGCTGTTTCCACACCATCGGTAAACACAACCTCTTATCACACTTGCATAAGTATCCAATACTTAAATATATGAGAACTATGATGTTGTGCTCCCACAACGCGCACAAGTGCAATACTAGTCTATTCCGCATTATCGATGTCCAATCTCGATAATCCTACGAATAGGGATATTTGATGATTAATCCTTCGTGGACTGATACTGTCTCATATCATCTCAATCTAGGAACTAATCATAAGGACCTCCTATCATTTATACATCTAGGTGATCTAATCACAAATGATAAGAGTGCAATCTCCTTATCACATAGTTAATTTGTACAACAACACCATGATCTGTACAAATAGTGACGCTATGGGTCATAATTGTCCAATAATCTCCCACTTGGCCTATAGCCAGTCACTCGAGTGTCTTACACCCGAACTATGTACGGTTCGCTCAAACGGCTGAGGAAAGGCTTTCGTTAGCAGATTTGTATGATTATCGTCTGATGTAATTTATTATATCATCACATCGCCACGATGTATGATCCGAACGAATCAGATGAATAGTCGAAGTATATATCTGGATCGTTGATGAGACCATTATTCTTTATTCTGCGATGTAGCCTAGCTCAGCTGCTAACAGAACTATATCTAATCTAATTAGATTTGTTAATGACCCAGTTGGCTTCTATTGCTGCCTCAGCGCAAGCAATAACCCATATTTGTTGTTTATTCGGCAACAGTATCTTGCTTGGAAGATTTCCAGCTCACTGTACCGTTATTCAAACTGTATAGTACCGTTGTTACGACTTTTAGTCGCCTTAATCGGTTAGGAAACTTGCAACAGTGATCCCAGTCGCTTCAAGTTCTCCATCTCCATAGTTTAAGACATCATCCTTAGTTCTCTAAGATACTAACGGAAGTTCTTATTATCAATCCAGTGACTATCACTTGGATAGACCTGTTTGTGAATCCATATGCTCAAAGCATATGAGACACCAGGTCACGTACATTTTTCATTGTACGAGTTCTCAGAGAGTGTTAACAACTTTAAATCTATCCCAATAGATCTTTATTCCTAGAATAAAGGTTGTTTCTCCCAAGAATTCTACGGAGAATTTTCATGAAAGCCAAGCTTTCACCGATTGTAATATGGGAATATTATTTCCAAGAAATGACATATCATCATTATTTAGGACAGTCACTTTCAGTGCGCTCCCACTAACCTCCTTATATACACAAGAATCATTTCTCATTTTGAATTAAATCATAAACCATTATGATTACATCAAAACGATAATTCCAAGAACCTAATGCTTGATTCAATCCAGACATGGATCGAATAACCTGCAAACCTTGTTTTCTAGGTTTGATACGATAAAATCGTCAGGATGTTTAAACATCCTCCAAAAGTTTTCCGTTTAAGGAAAGCGATTTTCGTTCAGCTGCCATATTTCATGAATGAAACATGCAGCATCAGCAAGCATTATCCAAATGGATTTATCCATGGCAACAGGTAAAAGGTTTCGTTGTTATCGATACAATGTTGATAACGATACCTTTTCGCTACAAGCCTAGCTTAGTACGTTGGTATGTTGCCATCCATGTATGTCTTCCTTGAAGACTTATATAGTACCAATAGGCACAATGCCTTCTGGTACATCAACTAGTCTCTAAACATAGTTGGTATACATGGAATCCATTTCGGACTTCATGGCACTCTGCCATAATGGGGAGTCGATACCTTGTATCACTTCCTCATATGTAGTCAGTTCGTCTTCCTCAATAAGATTGACATCTTTATAAGGTGAGATCAGAAACCCATACCTCCCAGGTTGTTTTCTGACTCTCTCCGACTAACGCGGTTTTTGTGTATTCGAAGATTGTGGTACAGTTTCATCCTTGATGAACTGTTTGTGTTCCATTAAAGACTAGGTGCCTTGAACCGTATTACTTCGATTTTCATCGAGTTTTACTATCCTCCCACTTCCAACTGCATATCGGTATTCCTCTTAGGAAAAATGCATGGCGAGCAACAATTACATTGTTCTCATGTGAGATGTATAAGTACTATACTTTGGTTTCCTTAGGACAACCTACAATTAGGCACTTATCCGATTTGGGTTCTAGTTTGGTATCAACCAAACATATGCCCAGCATCCCAAATCTTCAGGAGTGAGAAAACCCAGTTTCTTTCATGTTCATATCTAATATGAAATTCTGTCTAACAGATTTTCATGGAACCTTATTCAAAATAAGTATTGCACTCTTAATGTTTATCCCTTTGAAGGAAAATGGTAGCTCAGAGCGACTCATGATTTACCTTATCATGTCTAACAAAATTCGGTTTCTCTGTTTGGACACACCGTCAAATTGACGTGTTCCAGGAGGAGTCCTCATTGAAAGAATACTATACTTTTTCAAGTACTTGAGAAACTTATTGCTAAAGTATTTTTCATCTCGTCTTACTGTGATGGTTTTAATACTTTAGCCGATTTGTTTGTCTATTTCGTGTCGAAACTCTAAAAGTTTCCGATTGGTGTTTCATAAGAGACACATAACCATAACGCGATGCCACATCCGTAAGGTCACGAAACATTCATTTCCACATTTAGCCTGGCTAGACATGGCCCCACTTACGTCACTATGAACGAGGGCTAACAGATTGATGGCACTTACACTTTTACCAAGTAAAAGGTATTTTAGGTACTTTACCTAATAAACTAGATTCGTAGACATCATTTGAATGGAATCAAATCCGTCCAAGTATCCACTCTTCAAAAGTGTGGATATACGAGTCTTATTTAATATGTCTCAGACAACACTGCCACAAATAAGTTCTTCTCTGATCAAATCAGTTTGAGCTATTTGTTCGTCATATTATAGTGTTGAGATTTATTTATATTCAAAATATAAACACTGTCACTCACATCTAATGTGTTTATCTCAATATCATCTTTATAAAATAAAACACTTTAGGTTTTAGAATATAAAGGTATACCCACAACGGGTTAAACCCTGATATGGAGATGATGTTTCTAGTCAAACTAGTTACATTATAACAGTTTCCTAATTTAAGTACACACCTGAAGGGTAGTTCCTAAACTTAGGTATCTACGGTAAAACAGCGACTTTCGTCTCGTTTCTGATTCGCAGATTAATCTCAATTGAAGTCAGTATCCTGCTCATAGCAGATTCTGCACATCAATGCATATTTATGTATCACACTTAGTAATTAAAATACAATTTTAATACTACCAGTGTACACTTTTATGACAAACATATTTGAAGTTAGAGCCTTGCTCGTCTTCGATTCCTTTATGTCTGCTTTGTCCATACGGCAGTCACGCTTCAATGACTTCGTTTGCCACAATTTAGACAGACATTTTGGGATATGTCATTTGTCTTCCTAGAAGACTATAATGATTTTGCCTTTGCTATTTTCTACATTCTAGAAGCCTTTGGCCAAGCCTTGGCCTTCTAGAATATTGAAGTAAGATGCGCCTTGCGCTACTTGTCTTGCGCTACTTGCCTTATTGCAAACTGGCTTTGTCTCCTTGAGAATGGTCATTAACTCTCCAAGAGTTTACTATTGCAATTTTAGTACATTTAAGATCTAAGAATAGATCTATGAAGATCCTTCAATTTCATTAGCATACTTTAAGATCTAATCCTTAGTTCTGATTAAGAAATTAAGGAATCTATTGGCAAGCTTAATGGATTAAGCACTAAAGTTATCATTACATGAATCTTCCAAAGATCATGCTCTACTATTTGCTTAACTCCGGGCTTAGGCCTAATATGTTATTTTATCAAATAAAGTAACTTATTAGTTTCCAGAACCATCCTGAAATTTTATTTCCAATTTGGAAATTAAAGTCGTTTAAACATATTTTCCCTAGGATAATGTTTTAAACACTAATCTTTCAATTTAATCTTGATTCTAATAGTCCAACTATTTAATCAATGATTTCAGGTACAATCTAATGTAATGATTACTATAGTCTAACTATATAACTTATTACAATTTTATTGGTTAAAATCAAATATATATTGATTACTATAATCCAATTATATAATCATTATAAATGATCGGTAAAATCCAAATATATTGATTACTATAATCCAATTATATAATCAACTATAATTGAGGGGTAAAATTCAAATATATTGATTACAATAATCCAATTATATAATCAACTATAAATGAAGCGGTTTGAATACAGTCCAAATGTTTAATTAAAACAACAATAAATATTAGTCCAACTAATATATAATTTATTTGACGAATGATATTTGATTGAGCGCGTATGGCAAGTAACTAAACGAATATTGCAAATCTAATACTTGCCTCCCACTATTTTTCGACGAGCCTCTAACCCTCTGTGGATTACTCGGGAAACCTAGTTTCCTAGTGGGCTAGGATCCCGTTAAATAACACACAATCTTGACTTTAGCCAAGAAATTGTATGATACTTAACTAGGTAGATCTCTAAGATCAATTGGATCTCATCAAATTCCTAGATCCAGTAGGTGGACATCCAAGTCCGAAACATATATCTTATATATGCCAATATATCGAATATATTACCTAACCTTTTTCCTCTGAATCAACTAAGCCTTGGCTTTGGCACAACAAACTTAATGATCCCAGTTAAGTGGAACCCATTGACATGGAAAGCTTCGTAATCAATGTCGATGGACAAGAAGTGATCTTGACTTTGGCCAACAAATCACGACTTGGACAAGACACCGATATGGAACAAAACTCTCATGATTCAAACACATCCGCAATTGAAAAAGGTATTGACTTTGGCCAACAAACCAATGCCAACTTTGGATCTTGAGTAAGAATCACTCAACGGAAGGAAAAACGCTTAATATGTTTTGAGGGTTTTTCGCGTAAATTGGCAACCAATTTATTATCTTTGATTAGGTCTCATCATACACCCTTAAGCATGCATTCTAAAAGCATAATAAGGCACGATAAATAAATTAATAATGATATGCGGATGGATATGTCACAAATTATTCCTAGAACAAATCACTCATTTTCCTCTCCCCGGCTAGAACTATTCTAACTTCTACCCAATTACAAAATACAATAAAGAAACCTCATTTATATTGAGGGGAATAGGTGAGAAGAGAAATACAATGAGAATGAGATAAAAGGCTGGACACGCAGGTCCAATTTAAATAAATTCTAAATTTATTACAATTTCCAAAATTGTCATCGCCCTTCTAATATCCATCTGATATACATTATTCATACAACACATTCATGTATTCATACAAATCATGTTATTCAATCAATCTAATCTAATTAATTAATCTTTGAATTAATGATCATCCAATGTTTAAACGACGATTCGATTTGCGCGAGTCAAACTCGTTTAAGAATAAATACTCAAAGTAAGTATTCTTGAATTATATTGAACTACAACTTTAAATCCAATTGTATTTGTATTCAATACTAATTCCAAATTTAATTCCAAATTAAATATATACACTTACTTATAAGCCTTAAAGACTTGGATTCCAAATCCAATCTTAATGGGTCTCAAAGGCCCAATAACATCCAATGGGCTTTTAATTAATTCTTAAGGCATGGGCTTTGGCCATAATGGGTCAAACCCAAAATGTCAAAGCCAATAGGAATCACCCTATTGCCTACAAATTAATTTAGGCCCATTAGGCCCAATTAAATTCTTTAAAGGGCCAAGTGATGTATTTGGACTTTATGGAATTGGTTTTGGGCCCAATTGGATCCAATCCAAAAGTCCAAAACCAAACTTAGTCAAACCAAGCCCAAATACACACTTTTAGCCCAATTCATAATTAAAGGCTTATTAACATAATTATAATATTCCAAATATCACAATTATTTTAATTAAAGTGTATTAGCCATGATTAATTAATTAAACTCAATATTTCCAAAATACCAATTAACTTAATTAATCATGCTTAATCCATCAATTCATGCTCAACACAAATTGAAGCCAAAACACATCATTTCATGCTTAACACAAATTGAAGCTAAAACACATTATTTCATGCTCAACATGCTCTTTGATTTAACATAAACATTATTGACTTTGATTCTAATCTAATCAAACCAACAATCAACATTTTATCATGCATTTAAACACATCCAATGATGTAAAAATTGAAAAATCAAACTGCAGTCCACTGTCACAGTTTTGGCCTCACTAAGGAAATTTTAAAAATTTGATCCAATCAATTTTTCTCAAATCTAATCATGCACAACTCTAAGTTAACATAATCTAAGCATGCTCAAAGCATCAATTTGATGAAATCATGCTCAAAACACAAAAGCCCCAAATTTTAGTCTCATGAACCCTAAAATTTTCATGCTTAAAATTGACTCTTGATACCATTGTTAGTGTTCCTAGAACATGCCAATGATCTAATAAGCAAGAAAAGGTGTTCACAATTTCATTATAAGTTGCGGAATATACTTACAATGAACGGATTTGGCTTTAAAATTTTTGAGAATAAGATCTCCAAGATGCTTCTTTTGTTGATTCCGAGCTTTGAGTTGTGAGAAGTGATCTCCAAGATCCAACCTTCAATGTTGATTCCAAGCTTTGAGTTGTGAGAATTGATCTCCAAGATCCAACCTACAATGTTGATTCCAAGCTTTGAGTTGTTTCCCTATCACCTTTTTTGATTCCTTGAAGTGCTAGCTAACTTGATTTTGCCACAAAATCAAAGAGAATGTAGGGAGGAAGCTCACGCCCATTAGGCTAGTATTAGGGTTTTGTGTTGTGTTCTAAGTGTGAAGAGAGAGGGCTTGGGTTTTGTTTAAGGGTTTTTACCCTTTTCACCAAAACCATGTAGTTGGGGTAATTTGGTTTCACCTAAACTAAGTAGTAGGAAAATAAGTGGTTTTGGCATAAATGCCAACCACTTTCCAACCACCACTTCACATGTGTGACATGTGTGAAGTGGGCCCCACCATTTTGAATTCAAAATTCAAAATGTCTCTACGAACATTTGTCGCGGCTCGGATCCGTTTAATCCGATTAAACGAACTTTCGTCGTTAAATAATTAAATCTAATTTAATTAAATAACGATGCCTCGCAAATATATTACGAACGTCGTTTACGAATTAATTCTAAATTCTTTCGTTCGTTCGTATTAAAGTCCGACTTTAATTTCGTAATGAAATCCAATTCATATTAATATATCCAATATATTAATTTTAGCCCATACGAATAAATAAAATAGAAAAATCAAATTTAACTATTAAATTTATTTTACCGATTAATTTCAAATTAATCGCGTTCTCTCTCTTCCGAACACATTTAATCCCAGATTAAATAATACCTCAATTAATCACAGATTAATTTTCTCTCTCTTAATTAATCACAGATTAATTCTCTCTCTTAATTAATCCCAGATTAATTCTAATTAAATCAATTGTCATCGGTGAAGCTTTGGGAAGCGACCCAATAGATCCCTGGATATGTTGGCAGTAAATACGGTCATCGGATTATCCGAATACGTGCGTACCTCGTACCACGTGCTTACCGATTTACAAGACATGGTTGGCTTCTAGCAAAGCACCGTGCCTACCCAATTCTCCAGAAATATTCTTACTGGAATATATAATCTATGTCAGGCATAGTATACGTAGTATTGTGTATTACGATCCAGTATCAAATGTCACGTGCTAGACCTGGGGCTGGAACTATGTCTGCCCCGTACGAAGCACATGTCGGATGTCTGGTAACTAGTCTCTGTTATCGGATATACATGACCTAGTCATAATATCCCGATGACTGTAGTAATTAAGAGCACTAGTACCGTATCCTACGTGACATCATCTCCACTATGACTGGAGTGATACTTCCATCTTAACATCACACCCAATACACTACGATTCTCAATATACCCAGCAGAGGCGTACACAGAATCGGTTAAAGCCCTGGACGACCAAAACTAAAGCATACCGATTGTCGTAAGTATTAGCGATGCAAGTCTCAAGTTAAGACCAAATACACCTACCCTGATATCGGACTTCCATAGACACATAGTCATACTACCAATGGAATTCCGAGGGGTCTATCCAGAGCGAAGCTGTTTTCGCACCATCGGTAAACACAACCTCTTATCACACTTGCATAAGTATCCAATACTTAAATATATGAGAACTATGATGTTGTGCTCCCACAACGCGCACAAGTGCAATACTAGTCTATTCCGCATTATCGATGTCCAATCTCGATAATACTACGACTAGGGATATTTGATGATTAATCCTTCGTGGACTGATACTGTCTCATATCATCTCAATCCAGGAACTAATCATAAGGACCTTCTATCATTTATACATCTAGGTGATCTAATCACAAATGATAAGAGTGCAATCTCCTTGTCACATAGTTAATTTGTACAACAACACCATGATCTGTACAAATAGTGATGCTATTGGTCATAACTGTCCAACAAGATATCCCCATAATTACACAAAATTCTTTCCCTATTCACACAAGGTAAACCCCAACCCTTGCCTATAAAAAGAAGCCTAAACCAACACATTCAAAGCTAGCAATTCACGCCCAAGCTCTCCTAGAAACCCCCTAGCATTGACGCCAAAAGCCAAGAAAGAAGAGCCCCATTGCCGTGAAACACCATCAACAAATCCCTCTCCATTGCCGCCCAAATCAGCCCCCTAAACCTCCACAAAACAGTCTCCAAATCAGCCCCCTAAACCACCACAAACAATTCCCCAAATCAGTCCCTAAACGACCGCAAAATAGCCCCCGAACAGCCCTCCATTCACGCCCAAACAGCCCCCGAAAAGTAGCCCATTCACGCCCAAAACAGCCCCCAAACAGCCCCTATTCATCGTAAAACAGTCCCCAAACTGCACCCTTAACCCACAAAAAACTGCACTCCAAAACACCTCAAAAATCACCCAAAAAAACTGCACTTTAAATCTCTCTTTATTACCAAAAAAACTGTACTTTAAAACCATCGCAAAAACAGCAAAAACAGCAGCAAAAATAGCAAAAACAGCAGCAAACAGCAGCCTAAAATAGCAAGACAGCGAAGGAAAACAACGAACCAGTGAACCGGAGGAGTTACGAAGCATTAACCCTTCCGAAGGCCGTGTAACGTACTTCCAAAAGGCGACAAAATAGGTTAGACCTGATGGCACCTTCCTTATTTATTTTCACTCATCTTTTGATTATTTTATTTATTTTCTTCGCATGAGAGTCGTTTGTTGATGCATGTTGTGGCCTTTGGATGAATGAAATATGTGATCTCTCTTGTGGTATATCGGATGGAAACCCAGATGTAAATTCCGTAGCCGAATCCGAATGGACGGTAGTGCGGTTTGTACTTGGGAAACAATTCCATGTACCACTTAAGGGACACACATATTTCGTTTATCTAACCATGTATTCGAGCATGATTTAGTCTAATATATTATTTATTTTCTTAAGCATGATTTAGTGTGGACAACAGAACCTGGGCGACGCTGTTCTAGGCTCGCGGCCTAGTTGGGAGTACGAAATAACATGGAGTCGCCACCCGGTGTGAACCGGGAAAATATGATTTAAGGCCGCACTCACCCCTCGCAAGGGAAGACCTCAAACCGTTGGGTTCGGAATGGTCCCTTACTTATGTCACTTGTAATGAAAGGATTTGTGTAATAATTTAATCAGGCCTAAGTAACACTTATTTCCAAAAGTATCGTGCTTCTAACTCTACATGCAGGGAATTAGTCATCACAACATGCAACATCACATGGAAATCTCATGAACATTTCTCGATCATATGATATGGAAAACTAAGAACAACCTAATCATGCTTGAGTACTATCTCATGAACCTATTAACCAAATAACATGCTAACAGCCTAATCATGCTTGAATATCATCCCAAGAACACATAGAATGGATAAATGCAGGAATACAAATAATATGATTGGCTACATAATACAAGAAAGATCAACCAAGAGGCAATTATGCATGAATATGATAAGACAGACTCAGTTCAGTGTGTGCGCGTTCGTGTAGCATTCGTAAACGCGTTCGAACGGTAAACAGAAGGTTCGCGTTCGTGTGGCGTTTTATAACGCGTTCGAATGGAAATGAAACAGAATGCTCACGTTCGTATGGCGTTTGTTAACGCGTTCGAACGGAAATGAAATAGAATGCTCACGTTCGTATGGCGTTTGTTAACGCGTTCGAACGGAAATGAAACAGAATGCTCACGTTCGTATGGCATTTGTTGACGCGTTCGAATGGAAATGAGACCTGATGCATGATAAGGCAAAATGCATGCGCGTTCGAGTTGCGTTCGTAAACGCGTTCGAACGGGAACAGACCTTATGCATGAAATGGGACGCAATAGATAAACAACAAAATAAAGGGGCGCGGCGAAGTACTGTCGTAAAGGTGGCCTTTTGGGGCTCTTGATCTCTCAAATAGAGGACCTTTAGACCAACATACTAAGCCCATGCGCGTCACATCACAACACATGAAATAAAGACAACAAAAGTGTAGGACTTCGTATGCCCAATTGAACGTACATTCAACCCAAACACACTTCGTCCGGCGCGGCGAAGTAGTGTCACAAAGGTGGCCTTTTAGGCTCTTCATCTCTCAAATAGAGGACCTTTGGACTAACTCACTAAGCCCATGCGCTTGATTGAACCATGCATAAAAAGATAAAGACAATAATATCAAACTAAGTATGCCCGATTGAACGTATCTTGCATCCAACCGAACACACATCAACCGGCGCGGCAAAGCATCGTGGTAAAGGGTTTTAACCCCTCCCCATAAGGGATCTTTCATTCCACTTACTAAGCCCATGTGCTCGATTGAATCATGCATAAATAAACGACATACAGAATTCAAGTGACGAAAAATAAACAAAAGCAACACAAAACAAAAGAGGGTGCCGTTTACTCAAGCGGTACGTGGAGTTGTGTCCCAAGTACAGACCACAATATCGTCCATTCGGATTCGGCTACGGAATTTACGTCTGGGTTTCCATCCTATATACCACAAGAGACGACACTCTTCCATTCATCCAATACCCACAACACACATCATACACAAACAAGATTTAACAAACAAGTAAAATACAATCAAAATAAATAACAAAAATCAAATAAAGATGAGTGTGAAAAGTACCCTCAGGTCTAACCTTTTAAGCCGTCTCTCGGACTCGCGTTTCACGAAGATCGGAAGGGGTAAAGCTCCGCAACTTTTCTGGTTCACTGGTTTGCCTTTTCCTTCGCTGTTTTGCCGCTCAAGCTACTGTTTCGAGTCCGTTTTGCGGCTGTTTCCTTGTGGTTTCGCTGTCGTTTCCTCTGTATTCTTTTACTTACTGTTTTTGGATGTGTTCTTCCTGTAATTTTCCTGTGTGTTGTGTATGAGCTAGCTAGCTAGGGTTGAGAAGGTTGGTGAATGGTTCTTTTTATAGGCAAAGGGTTAGGCTTGACAAGGAAAATGATTTGGCTAATTAAAGAGGGATTTGATTTGGTGTTGGATAAGGGAAGTCAAAGATTGAGGGGGGACAAATCTTGGCTAGATAGGGAAGGTTGAATATTTAGATTGGTAGATGTCTTATTAGATTAGGAAGTCAAATATTTGATTGGTTTTAATTGGTTAGGATTGATTTTAATTAGGCATATCTTCTTTTTAATTTTAGTATATGATATATTCAAATTATTTAAATTAGGCATGATTTTAGTTTAAGTTTGGTAAATGTTTTATTTAATTGGTAAATGGTTTAAATATTTTATTTAATGTTTAATGTTTAAATTAATATTTATTTATTTAATTTGGGATGTGTTTTATGGGCTTTGGGGAGCTAAATGGGCTGGGGTGCGAGGCTAGCAGAAAAACCAGAATTACCGACACCGTTCGAACGCTTCCTTGAACGCGACACGAACGCCCGCAATCTATTTGACGTTCGAACGAAGTAACGAACGCAGCACTAACGAAGACAGTAAGCTTGTTTATTCTGAATTTCCCCTTCCGATATCCGTTTCCCGCGGCTTCCGTGACTCAAAAGGTAGTGCCTCCAAATGAGACTCATCATCGGGTTTCACATGCAAAAATACAATGCCTACATTTAGTCTAATATGTTATTTATTTTTTGAGCATGATTATGTTATTACTTTATGCATGATTTAGTTATTTTTCTTTTGCAATAAGAGTTTAATTTACGTTTATGTTTAGGTTGTTATCTATTTTTCGTGCTTGATAATTCAACATGCTTATGAGATCATGGTGTGATATCGTATGTTTTCCGTTATGATAACTTACTTTCAAAGCATGCAAATTTAGACGTAGGATTTACTTTCATGAATGCGAACTAGATCTAAGTTACTCTTGAACATATATGTTGCGTAGATTCGGTTAAGTTATCGCACAAATCATTTTATTACAAGTGGCGTAAGTAAGGGACCATTTCGAACCCAACGGTTTGAGGTCTTCCCTTGCGAGGGGTGAGTGCGGCCTTAAATCATTTTCCCGGTTCACACTGGGTGGCGACTCCATGTTATTTCTCTGGTTTAGTTCCCCCGTGGGCTATTCCGTACTCCCAACTAGGCCGCGAGCCTAGATTAGCGTCGCCAATTTCTATGTCCTACAGTCTGGTGACTCCACTGGGGATAAAGAATTGGCCCTGAAATAATGTCTTGTAGTGATTGCGATTTGTGCTTTAGTTAACCGTGTCTACCGTGGGTTGAAAGGGTTTTAATCGAAGGCAGTATTAAGGCTAGGTAATGGTTTGGTGTCTTCCTTCATTCACTACATTTTTATAAGGAAAAGTTGTGAAGGCACCTAGATAATCATTTACTTGTAGCTTACTGTGATGGACTAATTTGGAGGACTCGTTGTTTATTCTTGTCACCAAGTGATAAGAGCCTAAGAGGCTTGGGTTTTTAGGAGAGTTCGCTCCGCCCTCCCTCTGGGGAATCTACAACGGGAAATCCATTTGACCGCCAGTCACACACCATAACTCGCTAGCACGTACCTTAGTGTATAAAAAAAGGTGCGCTCACTTGGTCGCTAGAACCCTTGAGTGGGGAGACCTAGTTATGGGCAACCCTTCGTCGGCGAGAGCCTTTGTCTATACCCCTATAAACCCGCGTATGAACTGTAGTTGTAGGACCAATGGAAACTATTCCTTTATGTTCGCATCTAGGACCATTGTCATTTGGATTCAGTTGGACCTTTGTCATGAGGTATGGGCTTGTTGGGCCATTTAAACTGGGATGAGTCTGTGCTTTATGGCAATTGGGCCAAAAGCTTCTAAAATGACGATGGGCCATTTTGTGTTTACGCCTTTTATCATTTGAAGTTGTTTAGCCATGTTATCGCAAAAGTGTAAACATGTTGAGCCTTTTCAACTGGGACAAGGTTGCACCGCGCAATAGTATGATTGAATGCTTTAAAATGATAATGGGCTGACTCATGCATCTCCTGCATCTCATGCATCTCCTGCATCTCATGCATCTCTTGCATCCCATGCATACATGCATCATGTTAACCCCTGTGTCTTAAAAGCCATCATAGATATCTGTTGGGTTAGAGAAGAAAGAAAGATTTGTCAAAAAAAGTTTAGCAAATATGGATATCAGGAAAAGGAAGTCGAGAAACATAAAATTTTACGGCAATGATAGAAAGACCATGGTGGGCAAAAAAAAAAGAAAGAAAAAAAAGAAAAAAGAAAAATAGAGAAAAAGAAAAAAAAGAAAAAAAAAAGAAAAAAAGGAAAAAAATTGTTTGTTTTTAGTTCTTGATAGTTAGACATAAGTCCAATGATGAAATCGTTTGCTTTAGGGAGAAATCTTAGAAACGATAAACTCTTGATATGCTTTTATCTGATACTTTGAGTGATTGATCTATGTTAGACTCGTAAGCACTTCATTATAGGTTCTTAGCGGTGAAAACCTGAGTCGTTGGCAATGTGACTAGTTGAAGAAATTGTAGGTCGGTGAATGACCGTTTGTTTAAATGTCTATCTTGATTTACCTATGTTATGATGTGTTGGTATGGTTGAAAATGAAAGAAAAGTCTCTAAAGAAAAGAATTGAACCATCTATAACCGATAAGCGTGAAGCTACCCATGGGTGAGTATTAGGACCACCATGAGGAGAAATGCTACCTTAAAGGGTACGTGTGTTGAAAAAAAAAAGAGAAAGAAAAAAAAGAAAACGAAAAGAAAAGAAAAGAAAAAAGAAGTTCAAAATGAAAAGGAAAAAGAAAGAGACAAAAGAGAAAGAAAACCATACCACATTGAGCACAAAAAAGCAACTACAGGCATAATTGAGACATCTAGGTTGGTTTGACCCATCGATCCCAATTTTTTGACGAAATCATTGAGTTGGCTCACCTGGGGATGAATCTACAAAGGAACCTTTACACACACACACTTTGAGTCTAGCTTAGATCATTTATTCAAAGACTTGGATTTGAGTTGCGTTGAATGTTTTATAGGTTCTCTGGTTTCATTACTGAGCATTCTTTGAGGGCAATAATATGTGTAACTATTGGGACTATTTCGTAGAATGTGATATAATATGATGATATGGAATGCCACATCACGTAGATCACCTTTACCTATTACAAACAGCGGAGAGCCGAAAACTAAACCAAGACTGGGGGCGACCAGTCTACCACCTCGCGAATGAGGGACGTAATGGGAACTTGAGCTATGAGACAAAAGAAAACTGGGCAGTCACAGAAGAGAACTGGCAGAAAGAAATTCTAAGCAGACCAACAGGGCGACCAAAGACTTTTGCAGGCAAGAAGAACCGAAGAGCACAAGGAAGACCTAACCCATCGGAATAGGAAACACATTCATGCATGGATGCATAAACGTCATATACACGCAATCTTTGTCTTGTTTTTTCGTAGGTTTTAAAGAAAATGAGAAAGCGGCAAATGTAAGCCAACCAGAATCAGCAACACATCAATATCAGTTTTGGGGATGAGTCTCAGGCTCGAGGCCCACATCGTCATAGTTTTGGAATAAATCCTGGAATGAATCCCAGGGGGCGAAGCCCGCATTACCAGCAGTTTTCGGGAATGAATCTCAGGGGGTGAAGCCCGCATTATCAATAGTCTTCGAGAATAAATCCCAGGGTCGAGGCCCACATCAGCATCAGTTTTGGGGATGAGTCTCAGGGTCGAGGCCCACATCAGCATCAGTTTTGGGGATGAGTCCCAGGGTCGAGGCCCACATCAGCATCAGTTTGGGGCGAGGCCCACATCAGTATCAGTCTGGGGGCGAGGCCCACATTAGTATCAGTTTGGGGCGAGGCCCACATCAGTATCAGTCTGGGGGCGAGGCCCACATCAGTATCAGTCTGGGGAGAGGCCCACATCAGTATTAGTTGCCCACATCAGTATTTGTTTAGGGGCGAGGCCCACATCAGCATCGGTTTAGGGGCGAGGCCCACATCAGCATCAGTTTGGGGGCGAGGCCCACATCAGCATCAGTTTGGGAGGCGAGGCCCACATCAGCATCAGTTTGGGGGCGAGGCCCACATCAGTATCAGTTTAGGGGCGAGACCCACATCAGCAGTTTTTGGGATGAGTCCTAGGGTCGAAGACCCACTACATCATCATTTGCAGTTCCGTGATGCGTCTCAGGGTCGAGGGCCCACTCCATCATCAGTTGTAGTTCCGGGATGCGTCCCAGGGTCGAGGACCAACTACAACATCAGTTTGAGGGCGAGGACCACATTGTCAGCGGTATTAGGATGCGTCCCAGGGTTGAGGCCCCCATTTTCGGTTGCAGTTTTGGGATACGTCCCAGGGTCGAGGGCCCACTGCATCATCAGTTGTAGTTCCGGGATGCGTCCCAGGGTCGAGGACCCACTAAATCATTAGTTTGAGGGCGAGGCCCATATTGTCAGCGGTATTGGGATGCGTCCCAAGGTCAAGGCCCCCATTGTCAGTTGCAGTTTCGGGATGCGTCCCAGGGTCGAGGGCCCACACCATCATCAGTTGTAGTTCCGAGATGCATCCCAGGGTCGAGGACCCACTACATCATCAGTTTGAAGGTACATCCGGGGAACAAAGCCCACTCTCTACAAAGATCAGGGAACAAAGCCCACATTCAGTACAGCTCAGGGAACAAAGTCCACTCTCTACACAGCTCGGGAACAAAGCCCACAGTCAGCTCAGCTCGAGAACAAAGCCCACAGGTGGTTCGGGAATAAAGCCCAGGGGTCAAAAGCACCTCGCCATCACATTCCGCACAGTTTGGGAATAAAGCCCAGGGAACAAAGTTTTGGGTGAGATCTCTAAGTCCCGAGGATCGAATAAAGCAATGAAACACGTGTGAATACACCGAGGGAGTTACGGAATACTCATATCGAGCGGTTAAGCGACGCGCGAGGCAACAAAAATTTCTTTTCTGCCATTGGACCTCTCAGTAGTGGCAGTTCTGCCTCTCCAAATTCGGCCATTGTTGCTCCTTGAACAAGCTCCAAGCTTCGTCAAACGATTCCCGGCTCATGGGTGGACTTCCCTATCACCTTCGCATGTCTCTCGAAGTGCTAGCTCTCTTGATTTTTGCCACAAAAACCAAGCACGTTGCTTCCCTAAGATACTAAAGATGTTCATAGTATAAGACAGCATCCTTAGATCTCTAAGACAGCATCCTTAGATCTCTAAGATACTAAAGATGTTCTTAACTTCAATCCAGTGACTATCACTTGGATTGACCTGTTTGTGAATCCATATGCTCAAAGCGTATGAGACACCAGGTCACGTACATTTTTCAATGTACGAGTTCTCGGAGAGTTTCATGAAAGCCAAGCTTTCGCCGATAGTTATTATAGGAATATCATTTCCAAGAAATAACATGTTATCATTATTTATTTAGGACAGCCATTGTCAGTGCGCTCCCACTAACCTCCTTATATACACAAGAATCATTCTCGTTTTGAATTAAATCATAAAGCATTATGATTACATCAAAATGGTAATTCCAAGAACTCAATGTTTGCTTCAATCCAAACATGGATCGAATAACCTGCAAACCTTGT
Organism: Zanthoxylum bungeanum; assembly: GCA_019454045.1. NCBI lineage: Eukaryota > Viridiplantae > Streptophyta > Magnoliopsida > Sapindales > Rutaceae > Zanthoxylum > Zanthoxylum bungeanum. The sequence continues at coordinate 35,651 of SKCR01045151.1, read as the reverse complement.
TTGCTTGTTTTGGTACGACAAAACCGACAGGATGTTGTAAACATCCTCCAAATGGTTTCCTTTTCAGGAAAGCGATTTTCCAGTTCAGCTGACATATTTCATAAATGAAATACGCAGTTTTAGCAAGCATTATCTAAATGGATTTAACGTGGCAACAGTTAAAAGGTTGAATCATAATCAACACAATGTTGATAACGATACCTTTCCGCTAAAAGCCTAGCTTTATGCGTTGGTATGTTGACATTCATGTATGTCATCCTTGAAGACTTATAGTACCAATAGGCACAATGCCTTGCGGTACATCAACTAGTATCCAAACTAAGTTGATATACATGGAATCCATTTTGGACTCATGACACTTTGTCATAATTAGGAGTCGATACCTTGTATCACTTCCTCATACGTAGTCAGTTGGTATACCTCAATAAGATTGACATCTTTATGAGGTGAGATCAGAAACCCATACCCCAGGTTATTTTCTGACTCTCTCCGACATACGCGGTTCTTGTGTATTCGAAGATTAATGGTATAGTTTCATCCTTGATGAACTATTTATGTTCCATTAAGGAATCGGTGCCTAGAATAGTATTACTCTGATTTTCATCGAGTTTTACTATCCTCTCACTTACCACTGCATATCGGTATTCCTCTTAGGAAAACCGCATGGTGAGCAACAATTAAATTGTTCTCATGTGAGTTGTATAAGTACTATACTTATCGTATCCCTAGGATAACCTACAATTGGCACTTATCCAATTTGGGTTTTAGTTTGGTATCATCCAAACATATGCCTAGCATACCCAAATTATTAGGAATGTGAAACCCGGTTTCTTTCCCGTTCATATCTAATATGATATCTGTCAAATAGATTATTATGGAACCTTATTCAAAATAAGTTTTACACTATTAATGCTTATCCGTTGAAGGAAATGGTAGCTCAGAGCGACTTATGATTAACCTTATCATGTCCAACAAAATTCGGTTACTCAGTTCGGACACACCGTCAAATTGACGTGTTCCGTGAGGAGTCCTCATTGAAAAAATACTATACTCTTTCAAGTATGTTAGAAACGTATTGCTTAAGTATTTTCCATTAAGGTCTTACCGTGACGGTATAATATTATAGCCGATTTGTATGTCTATTTCGTGTCGAAACTGTAAAAGTTTCCAATTTGTGTTTCAAAAGAAACACATAACCATAACATGATGCCATATCCGTAAAGGTCACGTAATATTCATATCCACCTCTAGCCTAGCTAGACATGGGCCCACTTGCTTCACTATGAACTAGGGCTATCAGATCGATGGCATTTACACTTTTAACGAGTAAAGGTGTTATAGGCATTTTGCCCAATAAATTAGATTCGTAGACTTTATTTGATTAGAATCAAATCATTCCTAGTACCCACTCTTCAAAAGTGCGGATATACGAGTCTTGTTTAATTGTGTCCCAGACAACAATGCCACAATATTAGTTTCTTCTGATCAAATCAGTTTGAGCTATTTGTTTTTCATGTTATATATTTGAGATTTATTTATATTCAAAATATAAATTCTGTTATTCACATCTAATGTGTTTATCTCAATATCATCTTTATAAAATAAAACACTTTAGTGTTCTAGAATATAAAGGTTCACCCGCAGTGGGTTAAACACTGATATAAAGATAATGTTTCCAGTCAAACTAGTTACATTATAACAGTTTCCTAATTTAAGTACACACCCGAATGGTAGTTCCTAAATTTAGGTATCTACGGTTAAAACAACGACTTTCGTCTCGTTTTCAGTTCGCAGATTAAATCTCAATTTGAGGTCAGTATCCTGCTCAAAGCAGATTCTGAAAATCAATACATATATTTTATGTACCACACTAAGTATTTAAAATCTAATTTCAATACTAGTTGTGAACATAATTATGACAAACATATTTGAAGTCAGAGCCTTCCCCATCTTCAATTCCTTCATGTCTGCTTTGTCCAAACGGCAGTCACGCTTCCGCGATCCCGTTTGCCACAAGTTAGGCAGACATTTTGGGATATGTCATTTATCTTCCCAGAAGATTATAATGATTTTGCCTTTGCCCCTTTTCCACATTCCAGAAGCCTTTGGCCTAGCCATGGGTTTCTAGAATATCGAAGTAAGGTGCGCCTTGCGCTACTTGCCTTATTGCAAAGTTTGGCTTTTATCCTTGAGAATTGCCATTAACTCTCCAAGAGTTTACTATTGCAATATTATACTTCTAAAATCTAAGTTAATAGATTTATGAAGATCCTACAATTTCATTATCATACTTTAAGGATCTAATCCTTAGTTCTGATTCAGAAATTAAGGAGTCTACCGCGACAAGCTTAATGGATTAGGCACTTAAGTTGTCATCACATAAATCTTCCAAAGATTATGCTCTAATATTTGCTTAACTCCGGACTTAGGCCTAATATGTTATTTTATTAAATAAAGTAACTTATTATTTTCCAGGACCATCCTGAAATTATTCCCAATTTAAAAAATTAAACCATTTAAATACATTTTCCCTAGGATTATGTTTTAAATGTCAATCTTTCAATTATAACTTGATTTTAATAGTCCAACTATTTAATCAATGATTTAGGTACTATTCATTATAATTATTATTATAGTCTAACTATATAATCAACTATAATTTAATTGTTTGAATATAGTCCAACTATTAATTAAAACAACAATTTAAATATTAGTCCAACTAACATTTAATTTATTTGACGAATGATATTTGTTTGAGCGCGTATGGCAAGTAATTAAACGAATATTGCAAATTCAATTCTTGCCTCCCACTATTTTTCGGCGAGCCTCTAACCCTCTGTCGAGTACTCGGGAAACCGTGTTCCTAGTGGGCTAGGATCCCGTTAAATATCACACAATCTTGACTTTGGCCAACAAATTGTATGATAATTAACTAGGTAGATCTCTAAGATCAATTGGATCCAATCCAATTCCTAGATCCGGTAGGGGGACATCCAAGTCTGAAATATATCTTATATATACCAATATATCCAATATATTGCCTAACCTTTTTCCTCTGAATCAACAAACTATGGCTTTGGCACAACAAACTTAGTGATCTCAGTCAAGCGTGACCCATTGACCATGGAAAGCTTCGTAATCAATGTCGATGGACAAGAAGTGGTCTTGACTTTGGCCAACAAACCACAACTTGGACAAGGCACTGATATGGAACAAAGCCTTCGTGATTCAAACACATCCTCGACGGAAAAAGGCCTTGACTTTGGCCAACAAGCCAATGCCAGTCTCGGATCTTGAGTGAGAATCAGTCAATGGAAGGAAAAACGCTTAATATTTTGCGAGGGTTTTTCGAGTGCAAATTGGCAACCAATTTATTATCTTTGTTTAGGTCTCATCATCATACACCCTTAAGCATGCATTCTAAATACATAATAAAGCGCATATGATAAAATAATAATGATATGCGGATGGATATTTTACACAATGATCCTAGATCAAATCTATCCATTTCTCTCTCCTGCTAGCACATGTATTACTTCTACCCGTTACACTACACTTATAAAGAAACCTCATTTACATTGAGGGGAATAGGTGAGAAGAGAATACAAAGAAGTGAGAGGTAATAAGGCTGGACACGCAGGTCCAATTCATAAATTCCAAATTTATTACAATAATTTCTAAAATTGCCCCACCCATCTAATATCCATCCGATATACATTATTCATGCATCGCAACCATGTATTCACACAAGCATGTTATCAATCAATCTAATCAAATTAATTAATCTGATAATTAGTGATCATCCAATGTTCAAACAACGATTTGATTTTGCTCGAGTCAAACTCGTTTTGCGAATAAGTACTCGAAGTAAGAATTCTCGAATTAAATTAAAGTACATAATTAAATCCAATTCAATTTGTATTTAATACTAATTCACTATTTAATTCCAAATTAAATACTACACTTTATTAACGAACCTTTACGACTTAAATTCCAAATTTAATCGTTACGGGTCTCAAAGCCCGATTAACGTCCAACGTTAATTTAATTAAAGTCCAATGGGCTTTTAATTAATTTCTTAAGGCGTGGAATTTTGGTCAACTCGGGTCAAACCGATAACCAAAGTCCAATCCGGGAATTACCCCATAAGCCTAGAAATCAATTTAGGCTCATTAGGCCCAATTAAACTTTAAAGGTCCATTAGTCGCATTTGGGCTTTATGGAGGCAGTTTTGGGCCTAATTGGATCCAACCAAACTTAGTACAACTAAGCCCAATAACAACTTTAAAAGCCCAATTTCCAAAATTAGCCCAACATAATTAAATTACAAAAAATTCCAAATTCCCAATTTAATTACATAAAGTGTATAACATAATTAATTACCCAATTAACATTTCTAAAACATCAATTAGCCTAATTACTCATGCTCATTACATTAAATCATGTCCAACATAGTTCAACAAAAATCAAACCCAATCATGCTTCTTGAGTTTCGGCTTTTAGTGGATTTTTATATCCGATTCGGTTTCAATCCAATTAAATCCACAATCGACATAAATCAACATCCTCAATTGATTCCAACTCATCCAATGAATCACAAATCAAAATTCCAAGACATCAAAATAGGACATCACATTCGGCCAAGCCTCATATTTGGGCAAATTTGTTCCAAACAAAATTTCAACAAATTGATCCAATCAATCATCAATTAAAACACATTCAAGCATACTTATCATCCAATTTCATAATTTCATGCTCAAATTCATTTTACCCAATTTTAAGCTCTAAATCAATTTCATGCTTTTACTCGCTATGATACTATTGTTGGGTGAGATCTCTAAGTCCCAAGGATCGAATAAAGCAATGAAACACGTGTGAATACATCGAGGGAGTTTCGGAATACTCACATCGAGCGGTTGAACGATGCGCGAGGCAACACAAATTTCTTTTCTGCCCTTGGACCTCTCGGCAGTGGCAGTTCTGCCTCTCCAAATTCGGCCATTGTTGCTCCTTGAACAAGCTCCAAGCTTCGTCAAACGATTCCCGGCTCATGGGTGGACTTCGCTATCACCTTCGCATGTCTCTCGGAGTGCTAGCTCTCTTGATTTTTGCCACAAAAACCAAGCACTTTGCTTCCCTAAGCTCACGGCAGTGAGCAGAATAGAAGAGAGAAGAACAACCCACTTTGGGCGTTTAAAGAGAGAAGAAGAAAGAGAGTTGTGTGTGTTGTTCCAAATTTGTGTATCTTATACACAGATGTGAATTTCAAATTCATTTGCCATGAATTTGGCTTTCAAAAAGTCAAGCCATAATGGCTCCAACCACTCACATCACTTCCATCAATCCATCAATTAATGAATAGTGACTGGCGTCAATCACTCAAAGTGAAAGACATCCATCACTTGATTGACGAATGATGTGACGCTAGTTGCAACTAGCGATTTGACGCTTGATTTGAATTGCGTGTCGCACTTGAATTCGAAATGCGAATGCGCTCGCAAATAATCCCAGGCTCGAGTTCGCTAATTTCAAATTAAAGAATTTTCCGTTGCGACGTAATTAAATCTAATTTAATTAAATAATCATGCCTAGAATAATTACTATTCACGTCGCTAACGAATTAATTCTAAATTAATTCGTTCGCCCGAATTAAAATCTAATTTCAATACCGCGTCGAAATCCAATTTCGTTTAATATATCAAATATATTAATTTATCGATTAATTCCAAATTAATCGTTATCTCTCTTTAATTGATATTTTATCCCAGATAAAATATCTCCGCAATTAATCCCAAATTAATTTTCTCTCTCATCTTATTAATCCCATATTAATTAAAATGGGAGTCATACGTCATCGGTGAATCTTGGGAAGCGACCCATGAGATCCCCGGATATGTTGGCAGTAAATACGGTTGTCGGACTATCCGAACACGTAAGTACCTAGTACTACGTTTGTACCGATTTACAAGACAAGGTTGGCTTCTAGGAAAGCGCCATGCCTACCCAATTATCCGGAAATATCCTTACAGGAATAAGGATCTATATCAGGCGTAGTATACGTGGTATTGCGTATTTCTGTCCAGTATCAGATGATCACATGCAAGGCATGGGGCTGGTATAGTGTCTACCTCATACGAAGCATACATCGGATGACAAGCAACTAGTCTCTTTATTATCGGATAATCATGACCAAGTCATATTATCCCGACGGTTGCAACCTTTATAGAGAACCAGTTCTGTATCTCTGCGCGATCATCAACTCCATATGACTAGAGTGATACTTCCGTCTTGAGATATCACACCCAACACACTGCGATTCTCAATATACCCAGCATAGGCGTACACAGAACCTGTTAAAGCCCTAGACGACCGCAACCAAAGTATATTGATTGTCGCAAGTATTAGCGGTGCAAGTCTCAGGTTAAGACCAAATGCACTTACCCTGATTTCGGACTTCCATAGACACGTAGTCATACTACCAATGGAATTCCGAGGGGGTCTATCCAGAGCGAAGCTGTTTCCCGTACCATCGGTAAAACACAACCTCCTATTACACTTGCATGAGTATCATATACCCAAATATATGAGAACTATGCTTTTGTGCCCTCACAACACGCACAAGTGTAATACTAGTCTTTTACGTATTTATCGATTTCCAATCTCGATAATACTCTGACTAGGGATTTTAATGATTTATCCTTCGTGGATTGATACTGTCTCATATCATTCTCAATCTAGGAACAAATCATATGGACCTCATATCATTTATATATCTAGGTGATCTAATCACAAATGATAAGAGTGCAATCTCCTTTGTCACATAGCTAATTTGTACAACAACACCATGATCTGTACAAATAGTGACGCTATGGGTCATAATTGTCCAACACAAAGCCCACAATCAGTTCAGTTCGGGAATAAAGCCCACTCTCAATACAGATCGGGAATAAAGCCCAAGGAACAAAGCCCACAATCAACGGTTCGGGAACAAAGCCCACAGTCAACACAGTTCGGGAATAAAGCCCAGGGAACAAAGCCCACCATCAACATAGCTCGGGAACAAAGCCCACAGTTAACACAGTTTGGGAATATAGCCCTATCTTAACACAGTTCGGGAACAAAGCCCAGAGAATAAAGTCATATCTTAACACAGTTCGGGAACAAAGCCCACTCTCAACACAGTTCGGGGAACAAAGCCCACTCTCAACACAGTTCGAGAATAAAGCCCAGGGGAATAAAGCCATCTCTCAACACAGTTCGGGAACAAAGCCCATATTCAATACAGTTGGGAACAAAGCCCAAATGTCAAAGCATCTCAGGATAACAAGTAAGTTAAGAAACAGCTGGCAAGCCAGGTAAGTAAAAATGCATGCATAACTTTGATAGGATTTTCATTGCCACACACTGCACAAGTCCCATCAAAGTGAGGGCGACTGTAGGCACTGTATTTTGCATATAAGTCCCGATGATGAGTCTCACATGGAGACACTACCTCTTTAAATTGTGGAAGTCGCGGGAAATGGACGTCGGAATGGAAGAGTCAGACATTGACATTTTGTTGGATTTAATTCGCTTGTTTAGCTTCGGGTTCGCTTGTTGGACCTCTGTTTTAAAACTCATCATTGGCCCAAAACTCCCGTAAGTCACACACCAAGCCCATACATCACCAAACCACACACCAAGTCCATACATCACCAAACCACACACCAAGCCCAACAAAATAAACCAAACCCCCGCCCAAGACCCCTCAAGTCACGCCCATGCCTTCCAAAATAACAAAATCACACACAAACACATGCTAAAATAAAGACAAATCACCTTCCCAAATTAAAAGATTCAAATTAAATCTCATAAAACACTTTCCTAATTCAATTAAATCATATCCCCAATTAAAATAGATCAAATCAAATCAAATCAATCTCATCAAATACTTTCCTAATCCAATTAAATCACATTCCTAAACTAAAGAAAAATCAAATCAAATCAATCCAATTACCTTCCTAATTAAGGAGATCTTTTCCTTATGACACACTAATTAGAGATATCCCCATAATTACACAAAAAAATTTCCCTATTCACACAAGGTAAACCCCAACCCTTGCCTATAAAAAGAAGCCTAAACCAACACATTCAAAGCTAGCAATTCACGCCCAAGCTCTCCTAGAAACTCCCTAGCATTGACGCCTAAAGCCAAGAAAGAAGATCCTCATTGCCGTGAAACACCATCAACAAATCCCTCTCCATTGCCGCCCAAATCAGCCCCCTAAACCTCCACAAAACGGTCTCCAAATCAGCCACCTAAACCACCATAAAACATTCCCCAAATCAGTCCCTAAACCACCGCAAAACAGCCCCCGAACAGCCCTCCATTCAAGCCCAAACAGCCCCCGAACAGCAGCCCATTCACGCCCAAACAGCCCCCTGAAACAGCAGCACATTCACGCCCAAAACAGCCCCCGAACAGCCCTATTCATCGCAAAACAGTCCCCAAACTGCACCCTTAAACTACAAAACACTGCACTCCAAAACACCTCAAAAATCACCAAAAAACTGCACTTTAAATCTCTCTTTATTACCAAAAAAATTGCACTTTAAAACCACCGCAAAACAGCGAAAATAGCAGCAAAAATATCAAAAACAGCAGCAAACAGCAGCCCAAAATAGCAAGATAGCGAAGGAAAACAACGAACCGGTGAACCGGAGGAGTTGCGAAGCATTAACCCTTCCGACGGCCGTGTAACGCACTTCCAAAAGGCGACATAAAAGGTTAGACCTGAGGGAACCTTCCTTATTTATTTTCACTCATCTTTTGATTATTTTATTTATTTTCTTCGCATGATAGTCGTTTGTTGATGCATGTTGTGGCCTTTGGATGAATGAAATATGTGTTCTCTCTTGTGGTATATCGGATGGAAACCCAGATGTAAATTCCGTAGCCGAATCCGAATGGACGGTAGTGCGGTTTGTACTTGGGAAACAATTCCACGTACCACTTGAGGGACACACATATTTCATTTATCCAACCATGTATTCGAGCATGATTTAGTCTAATATGTTATTTATTTTCTTAAGCATGATTTAGTCTAATATGTTATTTATTTTCTTAAGCATGATTTAGTCTAATATGTTATTTATTTTTTGAGCATGATTATGTTATTATTTTATGCATGATTTAGTTATTTTTCTTTTGCAATGGGAGTTTAATTTACGTTTGTGTTTAGGTTGTTATCTATTTTTCTTGCTTGATAATTCAACATGCTTATGAGATCATGGTGTGATATCGTATGTTTGCCGTTATGATAACTTACTTTCAAAGCATGCAAATTTAGACGTAGGATTTACTTTCATGAATGCGAACTAGATCTAAGTTACTCTTGAACATATATGTTGCGTAGATTCGGTTAAGTTATCGCACAAATCATTTCATTACAACTGGCATAAGTAATGGACCATTCTGAACCCAACGGTTTGAGGTCTTCCCTTGAGAGGGGTGAGTGCGGCCTTAAATCATTTTCCCGGTTCACACCGGATGGCAACTCCATGTTATTTCTCCGGTTAGTTCTCACGTGGGCTATTCCGTACTCCCAACTAGGCCGCGAGCCTAGAACAGCGTCGCCGATTTCTGTGTCCTACAGTGTGCTATAAGAAAAATCTATCTAATTAGGGATGTGATTTGGTTTGATTTGATTTGATCTCTTTTAATTAGGAATATGATTTAATTTGATTTGATTTGATTTCTTTAATTTGGGAAGGTGATTTTTCTTGATTTTAGCATGTGTTTAATGTGTGATTTTGTATTTTGGAAGGAGATGGGCGTGACTTAAGGTGATTTAGGCATGTGGTTGGTTTGTTTTAGTGGGCTTGGTGTGTGGTTTGGTGATATATGGGCTTGGTGTGTGACTTGCGGGGGTCTTGGGCTAAGGATAAGTTTTAAAACAGAGGCTTAACAAGCAAACCCGAAGCTAAGCTAACGAATTAAATCCATCAAGGTGTCAATTTCTGACTTTTCCCTTCCGACGTCCGTTTCCCGCGACTTCCACAACTTAAAGAGGTAGTGTCTCCTTGTGAGACTCATCATCGGGACTTATATGCAAAAATACAGTGCCTACAATGGTATTTTATGAGAGATACGCTCCATGGGAAAGGAGAGAATACCGTAGCACATGTTTTCATACCATGTGCACATTTGCGACTATTGAGGGTAATACAAGTAAAGATCTCAGTTTTGATATTATATGAGACCCTTGAGATTATTTCAATCTCACATTGTACCCTTTAAACTCTTGTCTGCTTCTAAAACTTAGATTTGATGATCGCTATCTTGGAGTGTTACTGAAGGATCATGAGAGATTCGATCCGAAAGGACATCTCTGGAAAAGCGAATTGAATCAAGGTTGAGAGATTCGAGAAAGGAGAAAGATCATTATATAAGTAATATCACATTAGCTTGTATTCATTGGTCGACCAATTATGTTGTTCTATGTGATCAAACATGATTATGAATACAAAATAAATATTACATCTGAAAAGAGATCGAGAGAGATTTAATGTGATAAATGATCGAGGATACTACATACATAATTGTAGGCACTGCATTTTTGCATATAAGTCCTGATGATGAGTCTCACATGGAGACACTACCTCTTTAAATTGTGGAAGTCGCAGGAAACGGACGTCGGAATGGAAGAGTCAAGAATTGACATTTTTGTTGGATTTAGTTCGCTAGTTTAAGCTTCGGGTTCACTTGCTGGAACTCTGTTTTAAAACATCTCCTTAGCCCAAACCCACGCAAGTCACACATAAAGCCCACACATCACCAAACCACACACCAAGCCCACCAAAATGGACCAAGCCCACGCCCAAGAGACCAAGTCACGCCCATCACATTCCAAAATAAACAAAATCACACATTAAACACATGCCAAAATCAAGACAAATCACATTCCCTAATTAAAAGATACAAATCAAATCTCATCAAATACTTTCCTAATCCACTTAAATTACATTCCCTAATTAAAAAGATCAAATCAAATAAAATCAAATCATATCCCTAATAAAAAGAGAAGAAATCAAATCAAATTAAAAGACATTCCTAATTAAAAGATATCCCCATAAATACACAAATCCTTTCCCTATTCGCACAAGGATTACCCCTCATTTGCCTATAAAAAGAAGCCTTAACCCAACCTTGAAACCCCTAGCTCATTCTCACAAAAACACAAAGAAAATAACCTAAGAGATTCACGTCACTCACGCCTTAAACTAAGCCACCACTCACGTAGCCAGCACACCACCACGCCATCTACCTTCAACTCACGTAGCCAATGAACCTTCCACCTGCCTTGAATCCTCGTAGCCAAACAGCCCCACATAACCTTCAGTCGAACAGCAAACCCTTCACACATAAGCATACGCCACTCACCTCACAAGCCCATCACGTTACTGCTTTAATACGTCCTCACCACCTTCACGCGCATAAAGCCTTCACGCCACTGCCCTGACCAACCCTGCCTTCACGCAACACACCCTTGCACAAACAGCCTTTCACGCCTGGACTATCACAGCCCTCCATTGCAGCCAAAAACAACACCAAATCACCCCTGAAAACTACACCAAAACTGTCCCGAAACTGCACCCTAAAATCACCCCCAAAATAGTATCGCATTATCGTAAAACAGTAAGCCTAAACCGTGACCAGAAACACCATAAAACGGAGTAAAAATAGCAGCCTAAACAGCGAAACAGCGAAGGAAAACGTTGAACAAGTGAACCGGAGGAGTTGCGGAGCATCAACCCTTCTGACGGCCGTGTAACGCGCTTCCAAGAGACTACTTAAGAGGTTAGACCTGAGGGCACCCTTTATTTTATTATCCTTTATTTTTTATTTATTTTATTACTTTATTTCGCATGATGAGTATTGTGGATTGTACATGATGTGATTTCCGGATGAACGGAATATGTGTTCTCTCTTGCGGTATACCGGATGAAAACCCGGACGTAAATTCCGTAGCCGAATCCGAATGGACGGTATTACGGTCTGCACTCGGGATACGACTCCACGTACCACTTGAGAGACGCACATATTTCGTCTCATCCAACCTTGTGTTTGAGTATGATTTAGTCTAGTAGGTTATTTATTTTTAAGCATGATTTAGTCTAGTAGGTTATTTATTTTTAGCATGATTTAGTCTAGTATGTTATTTATTTTTAAGCATGATTATATTATTTCTTTATGCATGATTTAGTTATTTGCTTTCGCATTAGGAGTTTAATATACGTTTATGTTTAGGTTGTTATTTATTTTTCGTGTTTGATAATTCAACATGCTCATGAGATTATTGTGTGATATCGTATGTTTGCCGTTATGATGACTTACTTTTAAAGCATGCAAACTTAGCTATAGGATTTATTTTCATGAATGCGAACTAGATCTAGGTTATTCTTGAATACATATGCTGCGTAGATTCGGTTAAATTATTGCACAAATCCGTTCATTACAAGTGTCATAAGTAAGGGACCATTCCGAACCCAACGGTTTGAGGTCTTCCATTGCGAGGGGTGAGTGCAGCCTTAAATCTTTGTCCCAGTTGACACTGGGTGGCGACTCCATTATTCTCCGATTTAGTTCCCCCGTGGACTACTCCGTACTCTCGACTAGGCCGCGAGCCAAGAACAGCATCGCCGATTTCTGTGTCCTACAGTCTGGCGACTCCACCGGGGATAGAGAATCGGCCCTGAAATAATGCCTTGTAATGTTTGTGATTTTTGTTTTAGTTAACCGTGTCTACAGTGGGTTGAATGGGTTTAATCAAAGGCACCATTAGAGCTAGGTAATGATTTGGTGTCTTCTTTCATTCACTACCTTTCTATATGGAAAAGCTGTGAAGGCACCTAGATAATCATTTACTCGAAGCTCATCGTGATGGACTAATTCGGAGGACCTATTGTTTATTCTTGTCACCAAGGCGATAAGAGCCTAAGAGGCTTGAGTATTTAAGAGATTTCGCTCCACCCTCCCTCTGGGGAATCTACAATGGGAAATCCATTTGACAGTCAGTCACGTACCATAACCCGTTGGCACGTGCCTTAGGGTATAAAAAAATGTGCGCTCACTTGGTCGCTCGAACACTTGAGTGGGGAGTCCTAGTTGTGGGCAATCCTTCGTCAGCGGGAGCCTTTGTCTACACTCCTATAAACCCGCATGTGAACCATAGTCATATATCCTATAGAAGTTGCCCATTTATGCTTTTGACAACCACTTGCATCTCATGCATCTCATGCATATACGCATCATGTTAACCATATGTCTTAAAAGCCATCATAGATATCTGTTGGGTTAGGAAAAAGAAGACTTGTCAAAGAAGAGTTTAGCAAACATATATCAGGGAAAATGAAACCGAGGAACAAAAAACTTTACGGCAGGATAGAAAGACCATGGTGGGCCCAAAAAAAAAGAAAAAAAAAGAAAAGAGAAAAAAAAAGAATAAGATTGTTTTCAAATCCTTAATAGTTAGGCATAAGTCCAATGATGAAATCGTTTGCTTTAGGGTGAAATCTTAGAAACGATAAACTCTTGATGTGCTTTTATCTGATACTTTGAGTGATTAATCTATGTAGACTCGTAAGCACTTCACTATAGGTTCTTAGCGGTGAAAACCTGAGTAGTTAGCAAGGTGACTAGTTGAAGAAATTGTAGGTCGGTGAATGACCGTTTGCTTAGACGTCTATCTTGATTTGCTTATGTTATGATGTGTGGTATGGTTGAAAAGGAAAGAAAAGTCTCTAAAGAAAAGAATTGAACCACATATAACCGAAAAGCGTGAAGCTACCCATGGGCGAGTATTAGGACCACCATGAGGAGAAATGCTACCTTAAAGGGTAGGTGTGTTGAAAAAAAAAGAAAAAAAAGTTCAAAATGAAAAGAAAAAATAAAGAGACAAAAGAGAAAGAAAACCTTACCACATGGAGCACAGAAAAGCAACTGCATGCATAATTGAGACATCTAGGTTGGTTTGACCCACCGATCCCAATTTTTTGACGAAATCATTAAGTTGGCTTACCTGGGGATGAATCTGCGAAGGAACCTTTGCACACACACACTTTGAGTCTGGCTTAGATAATTTATTCAAAGACTTGGATTTGAGTTGCGTTGAAAGTTTTGAAGGTTCTCTGGTTTCAACATTGGGCATTCTTTTAGGGCAACAATATGTGTAACTATTGAGACTATTTTGTAGCATGTGATATAGTATGATGATATGGAATGCCACATCATGTAGTCCACCTTGACCTAATGCAAACAGTAAAGAGCATAAAGTTAAGCCAAGTCTGGGGGTGACCAGTCTACCACCCCGCGAATAAGGGATATAACAAGAAATTAAGCCATGAAAACCAGATAGAACTGAGCAAATTACCAGAAGAGAGTCGGCAGAAAGCAGACCTAGGGGGCGACCAGAGACAGTTGTAGGCAAAGGGCACCGAAGAGCACAAGGGAGGCCTAACCCATCGGAATAGGAAATACATTCATGCATACACGTCACATACATGCAATTTTTGTTTTTGTTCGCAGGTGTTGAAGAAAATGAAAAAGCGGCAAAAACAAGCAGTTTTTGGAATGAATCACAGGGTCGAGGCCCATGTTGTCAGCAGTATTGGGAATGAATCTCAAGGTCGAGGCCCACATCCATCAAAAATTTCGGGAATGAATCCCAGAGTCGAGGCCCACCTTATCAGCAATCTTCGGGAATGAATCCCAGGGCCGAGGCCCATACTATCAGCAATTCGGGAATAAAGTCCACATTCAGTAAGTTCGAGAACAGAGCCCAAGGGTCAAGAGCACCTCGCCATCACATTCAGCACAGTTCGGGAATAAAGCATGCACCCTCATCTCAATTCGAGAACAAATCCATTCTCTACACAGCTCAGGAATAAAGCCCAGAGAATAAAGCCCACATTCAGTACAGCTCGGGAACAAAGCCCACAGTCAACACAGCTCGGGAATAAAGCCCACATTCAGTTCAGTTCAGGAATAAAGCCCACTCTCAGTACAGATCGGGAACAAAGCCCACAATCAGTTCGGGAATAAAGCCCACTCTTAACACAGCTCGGGAACAAAGCCACAGTCAACACAGCTCGGGAATAAAGCCCACATTCAGTTCAGTTCAGGAATAAAGCCCACTCTCAGTACAGATCGGGAACAAAGCCCACAATCAGTTCGGGAATAAAGCCCACTCTTAACACAGCTCGGGAACAAAGCCCACAGCCAACACAGCTCGGGAACAAAGCCCAGGGAACAAGACCCTCAACTCAAATCGGGAATAAGACCCACAATTCAGGGAACAAGACCCTCAACTCAAATTGGGAACAAGACCCACGAGAACAAGACCTAAAATTCAGGGAATAAGACCCTCAACTCAAATCGGGAACAAGACCCACGGGAACAAGATCCAGAATTCAGGGAACAAGACCCTCAACTCAAATCGGAAACAAGACCCACAATTCAGGGAACAAGACCCTCAACTCAAATCGGGAACAATACCCACGGGAACAAGACCCTCAACATAAATCGGGAACAAGACCCACAATTCAGGGAACAAGACCCTCAACTCAAATCGGGAACAAGACCCACGGGAACAAGACCCACAGGAACAAGACCCACAATTCAGGGAATAAGACCCTCAACATAAATCGGGAACAAGACCCATGAGAACAAGACCCACAATTCAGGGAACAAGACCCTCAACACAAATCGGGAACAAGACCCACGGGAACAAGACCCACAATTCAGGGAACAATACCCACAACACAATCGGGAACAAGACCCACAATTCAGGGAATAAGACCCTCAACACAAATCGGGAACAATACCCACAACTCAGGGAATAAGACCCTCAACTCAAATCGGAACAAGACCCACGGGAACAAGACCCTCAACACGAATCGAGAACAAGACCCACGGGAACAATACCCACAATTCAGGGAACAATACCCACAACTCAACAACAAGACCCGCAACACAACTCAAATCGAGAACAAAACCCACAACTCAACTCAAATCGGGAATAAGACCCTTATCTTAACTCAGTAACGGGTTCGGGAATGGACTACCTCAATGTAACAGTTCGGGAATGAACCTTGGGGTCACAGCACCTCACCACCAGATCAACTCAGTTCAAAGCAACAGGCGAGTCAAGCGGCAGCTGGCGAGCCAGGTACGTAAAAATGCATTGCATAAACTTTGATAGGATTGTCATTGTCACACACTGCACAAGTCCCATCAAAGTGGGGGCGACTGTAGGCACTGCATTTTTACATATAAATCCTGATGATGAGTCTCACATGGAGACCACTACCTCTTTAAATTGTGGAAGTCGCGGGAAACGGTCGTCGGAATGGAAGAGTCAAGAATTGACATTTTTGTTGGATTTAGTTCGCTGGTTTAAGCTTCGGGTTCGCTTGTTGAAACTCTGTTTTAAAACATCTCCTTAGCCCAAACCCCAGCAAGTCACACACCAAGCCCACACATCACCAAACCACACACCAAGCCCACCAAAATGGACCAAGCCCACGCCCAAGAGACCAAGTCACGCCCATCACATTCCAAAATAAACAAAATCACATATTAAACACATGCCAAAAGCAAGACAAATCACATTCCCTAATTAAAATATACAAATCAAATCTCATCAAATACTTTCCTAATCCACTTAAATTACATTCCCTAATTAAAAAGATCAAATCAAATAAAATCAAATCATATCCCTAATCAAAAGAGAAGAAATCAAATCAAATTAAAAGACATTCCTAATTAAAAGATATCCCCATAAATACACAAATCATTTCCCTATTCGCAAAAGGATTACCCCTCTTTTGCCTATAAAAAGAATCCTTAACCCAACCTTGAAACCCATAGCTCATTCTCACAAAAACACAAAGAAAATAACCTAAGAGATTCACGTCACTCACGCCTTAAACTAAGCCATCACTCACGTAGCCAACAAACTCTCCACAAACCATCACTCACGTAACCAGCACACCACCACGACATCTGCCTTCAACTCACGTAGCCAACAAACCTTCCACCTGCCTTCAATCCTCGTAACCACACAGCCCACGTAACCTTCACGCGCATACATAAGCATACGCCACTCACCTCACAAATCAGCCTTTCACGTTACTACTTCAACACGTCATCACCACCTTCACGCACATAAAGCCTTCACGCCACTGCCCTGACCAACCCTGCCTTCACGCAACACACCCTTGCACAAACAGCCTTCACGTCTGGACTCTCACATCCCTCCATTGCCGCCAAAAACACACCAACCACCCCTGAAAACTGCACCAAAACTGTCCCAAAACTGCACCAAAACTGCACCCTTAAATCACCCCAAAACAGTCCCGCATTACCGCAAAACTGTAAGCCTAAACCGTGACCAGAAACACCGTAAAATGGAGTAAAAACAGCAGCCCAAACAGCGAAACAGTGAAGGAAAATGTTGAACAAGTGAACCGGAGGAGTTGCGGAGCATCAACCCTTCAGACGGCCGTGTAACGCGCTTCCGAGAGACGACTTAAGAGGTTAGACCTGAGGGCACCCCTTTTATTTATTATCCTTTATTTTTTATTTATTTTATTACTTTATTTCGCATGAGTATTGTGGATTGGTGCATGATGTGATTTCCGGATGAACGGAATATGTGTTCTCTCTTGTGGTATATCGGATGGAAATCCGGACGTAAATTCCGTAGCCGAATCTGAATGGATGGTATTGCGGTCTGCACTCGGGATACGACTCCACGTACCACTTGAGAGACACACATATTTCGTCTCATCCAACCTTGTGTTTGAGCATGATTTAGTCTAGTAGGTTATTTTTAAGCATGATTTAGTCTAGTAAGTTATTTATTTTTAAGCATGATTTAGTCTAGTATGTTATTTATTTTTAAGCATGATTATATTATTTCTTTATGCATGATTTAGTTATTTGCTTTCGCATTAGGAGTTTAATATACGTTTATGTTTAGGTTGTTATTTATTTTTCGTGTCTGATAATTCAACATGCTCATGAGATTATTGTGTGATATCGTATGTTTGCAGTTATGATGACTTACTTTTAAAGCATGCAAACTTAGCTATAGGATTTATTTTCATGAATGCGAACTAGATCTAGGTTATTCTTGAATACATATGCTGCGTAGATTCGGATAAATTATTGCACAAATCCGTTCATTACAAGTGGCATAAGTAAGGGACCATTCCGAACCCAACGGTTTGAGGTCTTCCCTTGCGAGGGGTGAGTGCAGCTTTAAATCTTTGTCCCAGTTAACACTGGGTGGCGACTCCATTATTCTCCGATTTAGTTCCCCCGTGGGCTACTCCGTACTCTCGACTAGGCCGTGAGCCTCGAACAGCATCGCTTATTTCTGTAACCTACAATAATCCATTAAGGTTCTATCCATTTTTCGAGCAGCTATATATTCCTAACATATGTATAGCATGTGAGTTCTCGAAGTATGCTAGTCGCACGGCACAATTGCTAAGTATGAATTATTCTTGTAGAGATAATAAAAATTATTGATCCCATCATGTGTGAGTGGGAGATGTTGGAAATTGTTGTTAATTAGAGTTGTTAATTGGAAATTATTTGGTGTTGTAAATAACAACAATTAGTACTAATTTCATGTTGGAAATTATTAAGTAACAACAAGAGTTGTTAATCAAATAATTAAGTAACAACAATTAGTGAAATGTTAAGTGAGGAACATATGGTACACCCATGATGTTAACATTTTTGTAAGGATTAGAGAAAGTCATTATGCATCCCAATAATGTGATTAATGGTAATCAATGCATGTGATTACATAGTGACTTGGTTTCCCTCCTATAAATAAGATCATTTGCTTATTGAGTTAAGCAATCAATTAAGTTTGATTAAGAGATCTTACAAGTTTAAAGGTATACAATTGTGTTGTGACTAATATAGATTTATTTCAATTAGTTTGTAAATAAATCTATTACCAGTAATACATGTATGATTAGATCCTAAGAGGACAAACATGTAAATATATTAGGGATTATGTTTCCTATCAACCACAAATATCAAATTAACACACCCTTAATCGTATTTCTATTTATAAAGGCAACGAGAGTTTTATGGAGTTATGTTGCCAATTAATTTAAGAAATTTATTTTATGCAAATTACCAAAACTTAAGAATATATTCTCAATTTTTTTTCCTCTAAAATGGAAACAAGCTCTCTTTCATCATGGGAACAGCTGCTTGACATTCGGGTAAATATATATATTGTCCTGAATAAAAAAAAAAATCGGACTGAGATTTGGGATTTTTAGTTCCGAATCCCAAATTATAACATAAAAAATGCTGAATTTCTATCGAGATTCAAGATCCAACACCATTTGGTCCGAGATTCGGGATGATTTTTCATCCTAATTCAAAACAACGGTCGAAATTCGAGACGATTTCTTCATACCAAATAGTAATCAGGACGAGACGTCCCGATTGTCATCCCTACCTGATAGTTTTACTGAGAGATAATATCTTTGGAAGGCATGAAGGTTTTGTTTAGTTTTTAAATATTATGGGGGTTTCGATTAGTTTTGTCAAATATGATGGGAGTTAATATCATTATCATATTTTTAGTATACATATAGTGTAATATGGATTGATTGATTTTTATAATTACATTGGTTATTATGTAGGACGTCATTTCTTCCTCCTAAATATAAGGAGTTGAGTCACCAGAAACTTAAGTAGAATAAGAATAGTAAATGCTGTTGAAGATTAAAATCATAATTCACTCCTTAAATTTAAGATATGACATGCATTTTTCGACCTATTAAAAATGCTCTAATTATTTATTCTTTGTTCTTTAATGCCTCAATAATTTTGAACTTGCCCTTCATTATGAGTTTGACGGATTGTAGCATTTGAGTCAGATTTAGAAAATCTCGATCGGAATTCAAGAATGATATGAAATGGGATTTAATTCCCAATGCTTTGGAAATTCCCGACCCATGCAAGTCTTGATTGGAAATTATTCTCATACCCATCCCGAAATTTTTGAGTTAGATACTTCGGGTTGGGTTTTAGAAGGGCGAAGAAACGGACAACTGTCTAGTGGATATTTGTTTGGGTACATTAAAGAATGAGAGCATCTTTATTGGGTCGGGTGGATACTTCGGATAAAGTGCAAAGGCCTTTAGGATAGCCTCTTTCTCAATCATTCAGAGGCCCAATAACCCAACTCCAATGTCCAATCTCTCTCTATCTTATTGATCAAAATATATCCATACCTAGATAAAAATTTGATCTTAGGGATTATTAGATATCTATTTTTTTAATATTTGAAATTGTTTTTAATATTCGATATCTAATCATATTCAGAAAAAAAATGGTAATTGGTATATATATTTATATTTAAAACCGACAAAAAATCCAGATATCTAATATCAATCAAAATAATCGAATAAATAACAAATTTAAAATTATAGATATAATCCGAAAATTAACATGATGTCGAAACACTAAAAAACCATAACCGAATGAAATCAATTTCCGTTATATATTTTCAAAAATGAAATTTAATCATTATCTAATATACTTCGATTGTTGGGTAATAATATCAATCAAATTATATCACATATTCAAAATATTTGGCTAAATTATCACCCCTATTTAATTTTTTGCTTTCTTGCTGGATGCCTAAATTTTGGGTTTTCAAGTTCTTGTTATCATTCTAAATGACAACAAGCACATAATCTACTGTAAAATCTTTAACCATAAGATTCTGTTTAACAACTCAAAAATGGATTGAATTTGGATAAATTGGTTTAACATTAGAGCCTCAAACTCTTACTCACCAAACATTCATACATACATGAATCATGTTCTATTGTCTCAATCTTGATGCAGACATTTCAAAATCATTTAAAAAATAATTTGACTATAAATCATTGAAGTGTATGTGAAGTCTAGATCGGGTGATTTGGCGACGAAATTTCCGATATTTGTAAAAAAAACGAAAACAAAAAAAGTGTGTGCCAAGCCATGTCTAAATTCAATGACATTTCCCATCCACCTTAAAACTACTACTACTTTTATATACATAATCTTTGTGACAAACTGAAAATGAATTTCTAATGTATCAATTACTCAGAATCTATTCACACCCTTTTCTCATTTGACTTCATTTTTCTTCCTTATCCTAGTTTTGATTTTAAAAAAAAGATAATTTCTTATTTATCAATCATGTTTGTTTATCATATTTTTTTAATCGCAATATTAAATACATTCAAAATGAAGAGCAATTGATCACGAGTGACATCAAAAGTGACATAATCAAACTTAAACTCGATGTCGATTTCATAATTTCTTTTCTATCCTTCCTTGCAAGTGATTATTGATGAAGAGAGTGTTGCGGGCTATATTTTAAGGCCATGAAAATGAAGAGAAGTAATTCAAAGATGGATAAGAACAAAATAAATTTCGTTTTCATTGATGACGTGGAGGCTTCACATTCACCCAATTTAATTAATATTCAGCTATATAACTGTTTAGTCCAGTACAGCTGCCACACAAGATTGAGTCAGCTGACTATTATTACATACTTTATTTATTTATTTTTCTCTTTATCTTAATCTTGATATTACAAAATAATTATGGGAAATTATCGTTCTACTAAAATTGGGAAATTTACAAAATTAATTCATTAACTTTTGTCAAAATCCAAAACTTGCCCACATTTTCAAAAACGTTAAGGAAATATAATCATTTCTTCTCAAATTTCCCTTCGGTAATTGTATGAGCCAAAATTGGGCCATAGGTAAATCCGTCTTTTCTTTCGAACCCAAATACTAATGAAACCCATAGACTGAGGCCCAGCTTAGAGAGTTTAACACTATTCTGGAAAGCCCAAAGCAGAATCCAGAACCTCATACTATTTGCACGTAAGGCTACACATACGAAGCCAAATCAAAAGACAGTATAAAGCACATCACCGACTATTTCCTCTTTTCCTCAACATGATCCACATGCCACCGAAAGTTTTAACCATTTTAGCACGTTGTGGGGGCCGCCCCCATAACTTCAATTACTATTCCAATTGTAAAATGACAATTTAAACATGTGAAAGGCCCCAATTGCCAGAGGTGTTAGCACCTTATAGATCCCAATAATCATAGGTACAATTCCTCTGGTAATTAGAAGAATGATTCCTTCAAATCTATAAAAGGATACGTAACTCAGCATAATGGGCAGGCTTCACTTCTTTCTTACAAACTTCTGCTCTCTGACACAAGCTCTCAGAGCATCCCATTTTTTTAAACACTTATCACCGCCCTCACGGCCACCTAAAGAAAGATAAGGTAATAACTAGCCTTGCTTTCACATTTTATTCATTTACAGCTCATTTCATACTACTGACTTGGGCGTCGGAGTGTCCTCAGCACCCACCACACAGGTGGGTAGTATATCCTGCTCACTCTACTTTGTTTTGCAGGATCGCTAGTGCCCCCAACCTACAAATTCTCGATTGTGGACCTCGGCCGAAATCCATCATCCATAATTTGGCGCCCACCGTGGGGCCCTAGTGATACATAGCAGGCGAAGATCTCACATTCTACAAACACTCAAAATTCAGTCATTCATGGCTTCAAGCAATGAACAAACACCTGATCCAGTAGCATCACAGCTAGCCATGCTCCATGATAGATTGCAAACTTTAGAAGAGGAAAAACAAACCATGTGAAACTCCAACATAAACCTTCAAAAACAGTTGGAGTTAATTTCGTCCACATCTCAGCATCATAATACCCCAAATCAACCCAACAACCATGCCACTCCATCTAATCTCTTGGGAGTATTCAACGAAGTGGAAGATGACAATCCATCAAATGGTGGCGGCCAGAGGAACCTACCAAATTCCCCAATCGACCAAGCTCAACAGGTTGCGTTCACCATGAGGAGGGAAATGATTGAGTTTAAAGAAGCAGTTATGTCCAGCCTACCAAGGGTGATACTACCGGTGAAGAAAACCAGAGCAGGAACCATTTCTGACACTCCCTTCTTGGAGACCATCACATATGTTGAGCTACCACGGAAGTTTAGTCCACCAGATATGAAACTATATGATGGATCCACTAACCCAGACGACCATGTTATCCATTACAAATACAAAATGATGTCAACTGGTCTGGCTCCTCACCAATGGGAAGCTGGAGTGTGCAGAGGATTTGGAGAACTTTGGCAGGCCATGCCCTTACCTGGTTCATAACCTACCATACAAATCCATCAAGTCGTATCAACAATTAGCAGATAAATTTGTGGAGCACTTCGCAAGCTCTTGCAAGCTTGAAAAAACTACTGACGACCTCAATGCTATCCAGCAACGAAGGGGAGAATCCTTGCGAAGCTACGTGGCGCGCTTCAACAATGAGAAGATAACTATTCCAGATATTCATCAGCCAACAGTTGTGGAAGCTTTCAGAAACGAGTTACTCTCTGAGAGTGGACTCTACAAAAAGTTAACCAAATTTTGATGCTACACGATGGACCAAGCCATGGCACGAGCCCAAGTTGAAATCAGGTGGGAAGAAGATAAGAGAAATAAAAGGAAAGATAATTCCTCCAACTTGCAAAATGAAAGAACGCCCCATTCTCCCAAACGACATAAAGAATTTGCAAGTATGATTCCTAGACATCTTTCAGATAAAAGGAATCATCAAAGAAAATAGCATCAGCCCCTCCGTAAAGATTTTGATCGACGATTTCCACCATACAGAGCCCAGGAGAGAACTCCAGTAGACAAACCGAGACTCTCATACTTCAATTTTTCTATTTCCCCAGGAGAATTAGTTTTGGTTCTTAAAAAGATGGGAAGTGAGGTGAGATGGCCCCCACGCAACAGAGAAAGTTCCAAAAAGAAAGACACTAGTAAATGGTGTGAATTCCATCGAGATTATGGCCATACTACAACTGAATGCGTAGCATTGAGGCTGGAAGTCCTTGAACTGCTGAACAAAGGATTCCTGAGAGATTTACTTACGAAGAAAGAGAAAGCTACCTTAGCCCGAAGAAACGAGAGGGATGGCCAAGTAGAGGCTCCAATACCACCCCCACCAATCGACAACACAATGAATTTCATTTCATGGGGATCAGAAGTCAGTGGGGTTTCCTACTCAGCAGCCAAACGACATACCAGGCTGTCATGGTGAATATTCCTCACTCTACAATGACCATGGAGAGGATGTTTACAAACCTGATCATGGAGTTTCCAGACGACAAGCGATTCCTAGTATGAATCCAGAATCACATCATGACGCTTTGGTGATCTCTTACAAGTGGCTAATTGTATGATCAAGCGGTACTAGTAGATACATGATCTTCAGCCAATATCATCTTTGTTACATCCCTTGCAGACATGGGAGCCGAACTGGAAAAATTAAACATGTGAACAACGGTGTTAATTGGGTTCAGTAGTGAGCATAAATTTATTTCTTCCAGTCTACGCAGGAGGGGTCAATAAGATGACTACTTTCCTAGTCATAGATTATCCTTTAGCCTACAATCTTATCATTGGTAGACCATGGATTCACGAAATGAGGGTTGTGTCATCCACTTATCACCAAGTTCTGAAGTTCCCTACAAAGTGGGGGATTCAGGAAATAAGGGGAGACAGGGCTGCTTCAAGAGGTTGCTACCAGACGACACTGAAAGCCAAAATTCATTCCGCATAGCAATTACAGAACGGACCTCATTCTTTGGAGCCGACACTTCCGAGTATTGAAGAACTTGGTGAGGTCCAAATTCATTCTGAACATGCGGATCACAAGACGCAAGTAGGGGCAAACTTGGATCCCAAGCTATGAGCAGACTTGATTGATTTTTTGCAAAAACGATACAACCAATTCGCATGGTCGCACAAAGACATGATTGGGATCGACCCTGGATTGATTACCCATCGACTCCATATGGATCCAGACTACCCTCCTGTTAGGCAAAAGAGGAGAAAGTTCACCCCAGAGAGGAATCAAATCATCGATAAAGAAGTTCAAAGATTACTACAGAATGGTACCATTAAGGAAGTCCAATTCCCAGAGTGGCTAGCCAATGTGGTAGTTGTGCGAAAGAAAAATGGAAAGTGGCGAGTCTGTATTGATTTCACAGACCTGAACAAAGCTTTCCCGAAGGATTCATTCCCACTACCTCATATCGATTCAATGGTTGATGCTACAGCCAGACATGAATTGTTAAGTTTCATGGATGCATATTCTGGCTATAACCAAATCCTCATGCATTCAGATGACCAGGAGAAGACTGCCTTTGTCACCAATAAAGGTATTTTTTGTTACAAAGTAATACCCTTCGGCCTCAAAAACGCTGGAGCCACTTACCAAAGAATGGTCAACAAGATGTTCTCCCAACAGATTGGGAAGACAATGGAAGTCTACATAGACGACATGCTGGTGAAATCTTCAAAATCTGATCAACATATTGAGCACCTGGAAGAAGCATTCAACATAATGAACAGGTATGGGATGAAGTTAAACCCACTAAATGTGCTTTTGGAGTAGCTTCAAGGAAATTCTGGGATATGTTGTCACAACGACGATGTATAGAGCAAATCCAGACCAAATCAAATCCATACTTGAAATCCCCTCTCATTCCAGCCCGAAAGATGTCATGCAACTAGCCGGAAGAATTGCAGCTTTAAACATATTCATCTCCAAATCGACAGACAATAGTTTTATGTTCTTCTCAGCCATTAAAAAGGCAAAAAACTTTGAATGGACTCCAGCCTGCGAAGAAGCTCTAAAAGAACCCAAGCGGTATTTGACTTCTCCAACTCTGTTGTCAAAACCACTCGACAATGAAAGGCTTTTCCTTTACTTGGGAGTCTCAGAACAAGCTGTGAGTGCAGTCTTGATCAGAGAAGAAAATTGGACACAACTCCCCGTCTACTATATGAGCACAACATTACTTGATGCGGAGTCACGCTACTCACATATGGAAAAACTGGTGTTGGCTTTAGTAATTGCAGCAAGGAAGCTACGACCCTACTTTCAATGGCACCCAATCACAGTTTATTCAGCATACCCTTTAAGGAGCATACTGCATAAGCCAAAATTGTCTGGAAGATTAACAAAATGGGCAGTGGAGCTGGGAGAACACGACATCACATACCAACCCAGAACGACAATCAAGTCTCAAGCCTTAGCTGATTTTGTTGCTGATTTCAGTCCCAGCCTAAATATTACAACAGATATATAGGTAATTTCAATCCAGACGACACCATCTTGGAAGCATTCAGTAGAGGATTCCAATAATAAGAAATGATACGGTCTAGGGGTTGTAATCACTTCTCATGACGGTGATATACTACGATAAGCAATCAAATGTGGTTTCAGAGTTACAAACAATGAGGCAGAGTGTGAGGCATTGATAGCAGGTCTCAGCTTGGCCAGTGAACTTGGAGCAAAGAAGATAGAAGTAAAATCAGATTCTCAACTGATAGTCAACCAATTCCAAGGTTCATATCAAACACGAGATCCTCAAATGGCATCATATTTGCAGAAGGTGAAAGAAATCCAGTCGACATTTCAAGAACTTACAATAACCCAAGTCCCAAGAAGTGAGAATACTCAAGCTGATGTGTTGGCTACCCTTGGATCGATAATGCATGGAGACAAACCTCAGTCTATTCCAGTAGTATACTTGAACTGGCCAGCAATTGGAAGGAAGAAAGAGGTCACCTCCGTCACTTCAGACGACTCTTGGATGACACCACTTGTGAAATACCTGCAAGAGGGGCTACTTCCAGAAGATAAAACTGAAGCAAGAAGAATTCAGAGGCATGCAACAAGGTTCACCATATTAGATGGACAGTTGTTGAAAAGGTCGTTCTTCGGACCCTACTTAAAATGTCTTACTCATGATCAAGCGCAGCATGTGTTGTCAGAATTACATGAAGGGGAATGTGGAAATTATTCTGGTGGACGTAGTCTTGCACTTCGAGCCCATTCGATATGGTACTATTGGCCTACTTTTTTTTTTTTTTGGCCTTTTTTTTTTTTTTTTTGATTTGGACTATTGGCCTACTATGAGAACTGATTCAGCAAACTACACAAAGAAATGTGAGATGTATCAGAGGTTCGCCCTAATTTCACACATTCCTCCTGAGAAGCTAAATCATATCATATCCTCATGGTCATTCATGAAATGGGGAATGGATATTGTAGGGAAGCTCCCAACCGCCCCTAGACAATGAGTCTATATGTTGGCTTTAACAGATTATTTTTCAAAGTGGATTGAGGCAGACTCTTTTGCCAAGATACGAGATAAAGAAGTTCAACCATTTGTCTGGAAGAACATCATATGTCAATTCGGCATTCCCAAAGAGATTGTAACTGATAATGTCTCACAATTTATCAGCCATCATTTCCAAGACTTCTGCAAAAATTGGGAAATCAAATTAAGTTTTCGACCCCTCACTTCCCACAAGCTAATGGTCAAGCCGAGTCTTCCAACAAGACCATTTTAAAAAATTTAAAGAAAAGGTTGGAAAGAGCAAAAGGATCATTGGCGGATGAACTTCCCGGAGCCTTGTGGTCCTACAGGACGAATATCCGTTCCTCAACAGGAGAAACTCTTTTCTCTTTGGCATTCGGAACAGAAGCGGTGATACCAATTGAAGAAAGCATTTCATCTCCACGCTATCAATGGCTCGGTGACGATGCAAATCAACAACTTATGAATTTAAGCCTGGATACAATTGATGAATTACGAGATAATGCTTCCATTCGACTTGCAGCACATCGACAAAGAATGACCAGATATTTCAACAAAAATGTTAAAAGCAGAACATTCAATGAAGGGGATTGGGTACTACGAAGAGTTTTCCAGAATACCAAGGAGATTGGAGATGGTAAATTAGGGCCAAATTGGGAAGGTCCATACGTCATCACAAAAGTTGTTGGACATGGAGCTTACAAATTACAAACGACGGAGGGGAGACAAATTCATAATAGTTGGAATGCGATTCACCTCAAACGATTCTACCGGTAATGTATACATGCTTTTGTTTAAGTTCGAAGAATAAAAAGTAGAATACCACTTTATGTAATTTGATTCGACCAAAATAAAACTCGTTTGAAGTTTATCCCAAAAATATCATTAAACTATTTCGTTGTTCAACAAAAGGCAATAACATAAAGTTAAAATTACAAGTAGTTTAAGTTTCCGGAGCTTCTTCTTCCGGGATACATTCGGCAGCAATATTAACATCAGACGCATGAATCTCTTGAACTGGTCCAGCCGGCTCAACCTCCATTCGACCCACTCCTTCACTCTCCTTCTCCGTCTCTTCATCTCCAGCCGCCTCCTCGGCATCAATGATTTCATTACCAGCCTCCTTGGAGTCGACTTCTTCACACTTACCCTTCATATCACCTTCATTTGATGAAAAAATCCCTGCCACAAATCGATCATATTCTCGAATCCATTTCTGTGGTTCCCACGCTACGATTTTTCCTTCAAGGAAACCCATCTGCTTCCTCTGATTTGATTCGACATATTGCTGCATATATAAGTTGCATTCCATTTCCTGAGAAAAACATTCAGTTAGACTTCATTCGGCAACATTTATAAAACACTTTTTTAGTTTATTTACTTACTTGATAAGTTAGAGCCGCCGCCTTCCTCATTGTCTCGACGAGGCCAATCTTGGATAGCCTTTGTTCATCCTCCTCTAACAAAAGCTTATTAATAAAAGGGTTAAGGCTTGATGGGTCCGAAATTACAGTCGCCCTTGATGGAATCTTGACAATTATATTGTTAATGTTATCTTCAATTTCAACTGCTTTCCTTTTTCCCCCTTTGACAACTATTTCAGTCGACTGCCCCTTAATCTTAGGAGTTCCAATCGACACAGCTTGTTGTAGTTCAGGGACCTCCACCTCTGGCTCCTTCATCTTAAGCTTCATTGCCTTCTTACGACTCTTCAATTCATCAATAGATGATACATTAACGGGTCCTGACATTATATCCACTGCGCATAAAATTTCCTTTGGAGTTAAAGGCTTTATAAATAATACATTTCCGTACAATGCTTGAATCGACCAAGTACAATAGATGACTTCCAATACGTGTTTACAAAGTGCCAAATGGGTAGATATACCTTCTGATTTGAAGATTTCTTTCCACACTAAAGTTGCCCTTAATCTCTTCTCTACCAAGACTATTCTCCAATCTCGTTGTTCGGCGGGAAAGCAAGCAAGAAAAGCTTTAGTATTAGATAAGATCTGGGGGTTCTATCGAACAATCTGTTTCGAAACGGACCTGCAGAACAAGCAATCAACATGTTAGCTTCATACGACAATCACATTCATGAGATGTCACAAGTAAAAAGAGATGATACTCACTAATCAAACTACAATACTCTGATATACGACCCATTCCAGCTGACCCAAATACACCCTCACCCCTCACAAAGAAATAGTATGACTGCCAATTTCCCATATCATTTGTTGGAAGCCCCATTACTAATTGTTCATTCTTTCGACGAAGATACATAGTATATCTCATTTTCTCAGTTAGGTGCTCCTTTAGGTAGTATGTGTATACTACATTCTTCACCTCAAAAAATACTCATTGCTCAAAAGCCAAACATTCAATCGACAACAAGATCCTCCGAGCGTTTGGAATCAACTTTGAAGGAGCAATCTCATAATGGTCCAAAACTTCCCAAGCTAATCTCGGAATAGGAAATCTGAGCCCATCAGAAACGGCCGTACATAAAACCCAATCCACCCGGGGATTTTGTAATCAATTCTTTCAGTCGGCAAAGGTGCTTTCAATTCCATTGAATTAAGGAATCTATACTTACACCTAATTTCCCTCAGTGATCTTTTTGTCATACGACTAACAGAGTTTTTAGTTAGCAAGTTCATTGGTTCACTAGTACTAACCGTCCCACTAGACTCTCCAATGGTTGATAAAGCCCTAAGAGGTATGCATCCACAGGAGTTTCACGCGACAATATCGTAACTCGCCCTTCCACGGAAAGCAGTTGACGTGACCAGTCCCTGAGAGATCTATCCTCACTCGACCCACTCGACGATACTTCTTCATATTTGTCTACTTGGGCTCCTAAACTCACTAGGGATTCTCCACTCGACATATTTCACTCGACAAACATACAAACAAATAATTTCTAGAAAAATTGGTTTCCTAAGGATCAAATTCTTACTCAATTTCACAAACATAATTCCACCAAACAACATATAACTCAAAAGATCAAACAACCTAAATTGGCCAAGAACATTTGAAGCTACTCTAAGAACATTCAAAGTATAGAAGCACACGAGAAGAGTTTGAAGAATACCTTAGAAACTTGAAGCTTTCTCCCCCCTTATTGATATTTGTGAATGAAGCTAATGATCCATAAGCTCTCTCCTTATACTACATTTTTGACGCTCATTCTCCCACCGAAAAAATACCTCGAAACTCGCACTAGGGTTAGCAACATTTAATGAATAGAGGGCCTAGAATCCCCTAGAGCAGTATGGTCAAATGAAGAGGTCCCAAAGTGAAACAACATTTATAAGAGTTTATAAAGCCTTACAACTGGGCCTGACGCAATCGACTATCAGATCCATAGCCACTCGATACGACATGGATGAAATGTTTGTCACTATATTATTTTACACTTGACAACGCGCCAATCGACACCACGTCATGTGTAAGGTTCTCGTGAAGTTTATTCGACGCGACATCCAAGAGAAGTTGTTCGACACATTACCTAGAATAAACTTTGATTGAAGACCTATACTCTTTATATCCAGACAACACATGTCGTATGAAGTGTACTCTTGAACCTTCATCTGGTTTAGTCGACAGGGACACATGTCGAATGAAATGAATTACTGAACCTTCATCTGGTTCAGTCGACCGGGACATCCCAATAAGACTCATGTCGAGTCAAGTTGAAGAGCTGGACTTCCTCTGTCCAGTCGACATTTGTCGTATGGAATTAACTCATGAACCTTCATCTGTTTCAGTCGACTGGGGACATCCCCCATAAGACTCATCTCGAGTCAAGTTGAAGGATGGACTTCCTCTGTCCAGTCGACACTTGTCGTATGGAATTAACTTCTGAACCTTCATATGGTTCAGTCGACCGGGGACATCCCCCATAACACTCATGTCGAGTCAAGTTGAAGGCTGGACTTCCTCTGTCCAGTAGACACTTGTCGTATGGAATGAACTCATGAACCTTCATTCGGTTTAGTCGACCTGGGATATCCCAATAAGACTCATGTCGAGTCAAGTTGAAGGCTGGACTTCCTCTGTCCAGTCAACACTTGTCGTATGGAATGAAATTCTGAACCTTCATCTGATTTAGTCGACCGGGGACATCCCACATAAGACTCATGTCGAGTCAAGTTGAAGAGCTGGACTTCCTCTGTCCAGTCGACGCTTATCGTATGGAATGAACTCCTGAACTTTCATCTGGTTCAGTCG
Organism: Zanthoxylum bungeanum; assembly: GCA_019454045.1. NCBI lineage: Eukaryota > Viridiplantae > Streptophyta > Magnoliopsida > Sapindales > Rutaceae > Zanthoxylum > Zanthoxylum bungeanum. Next base: position 4,114 of record SKCR01045151.1, on the reverse strand, counting down.
ACCGGGGACATACCCCATAAGACTCATGTCGAGTCAAGTTGAAGGCTGGACTTCCTCTGTCCAGTCGACACTTGTCGTATGGAATTAACTCTTGAACCTTCATCTGGTACAGTCGACCGGGGACATCCCCCATAAGACTCATGTCGAGTCAAGTTGAAAGCTGGACTTCCTCTGTCCATTCGAAACTTGTCGAATGAAATGAACTCCTGAACCTTCATCTGTTTCAGTCGACCGGGGACATCCCCCATAAGACTCATGTCGAGTCAAGTTGAAGAGTTGGACTTTCTCTGTCCAGTCGACACTTGTCGAATGAAATGAATTATTGAACCTTCATCTGGTTTAGTTGACCGGGGACATTCCCCATAAGACTCATGTCGAGTCAAGTTGAAGAGCTGGACTTCCCTTGTCCAGACGACACATGTCGTATGGAATGAACTCATGAACCTTCATCTGGTTCAGTCGACCATGGACATCCCCAATAAGACTCATGTCGAGTCAAGTTGAAGACCTGGATTTTCATTGTCCAATCGACACATGTCGTATGAAATATACTCTGGGACCTTCATATGGTCCAGTCGACCAGGAACATCTCTTATAGACTCATCGGTACAAAAAGGAGACATGGACTACTCTCGTTCCAAACAACTCACGCCGTGTGCTCCAGAACCTTCCCTAAAGTTCAATCTACCAGGGAAGTCCTATGGATTCATGCGGAATCAAGTTCCTGAAGCATTAAAAGCGTGTTTTGAAGACGTAAAAGATTACACGACAATTTAAATATGTAGAAAGACTAACAACCATGTTGAACTATGTATTGACACAAGGTAATGCTTACAGATTGACACATGCTTTTACATTTTATTTTATACGACAGGCATAGAGAAATACTCTCTAAATCAAAAGACTTTTTGACTTAAAGAGTAGGGGACAAACTGTATGGGCCAAAATTGGGCCAGTGGCAAATCCGTCTTTTCTTTCGAACCCAAGTACCAATGAAACACTTAGACCGAGGCCCAGCTTAGAGAGTTTAACACTATTCTGGAAAGCCCAAAGCAGAACCCAGAACCTTATACTATTTGCACATAAGGCTACACACACGAAGCCAAATCAAAATACAGTATAAAACACATCACCGACTATTTCCTCTTTTCCTCAACATGATCCACATGCCACCGAAATTTTTAACCATTTTAGCACATTGTGAGGGCCCGCCCCCATAACTTCAATTCCTATTCCAATTGTAAAATGACAACTTAAAGATGTGAAAGGCCCCAATTGTTAGAGGTGTTAGCACCTTATAGATCCCAATAATCATAGGTACAATTCATCTGGTAATTAGAAGAATGATTCATTCAAATCTATAAAGGATACGTAACTCAGCATAATGGGCAGGCTTCACTTCTTTCTTACAAACTTCTGCTCTCTGACACAAGCTCTCAGAGCATCCCATTCTTTTAAACACTTATCACCGCCATCACGGCCACATAAATAAAGATAAGGTAATAACTAGCCTTGCTTTCATATTTTACTCATTTACAGCTCATTTCAGGATCACCGGTGGGTAGTATACTCTCGCTCACTCTACTTTGTTTTGCAGGATCTCTAGTGCCCCCAACCTATAAATTCTCGATTGGGGACCTCGGCTGAAATCTAGCATCCATAATTTGGCGCCCACTGATGAGTGGTATTTATATCACTTATTCCCACTCATTTGACCTAATATTTCGTATAGTTTCTCGGGTTTGATGAACGTTTTGATGTGTTTTAGTTTATTTTGCAGATAAAATAATATTGGGACTTAATGAAATCATTTAGGATGAAATGTGGGTCAATTAAGGGCAATTATTGGATTTGATATATTAATTTTGGAGATTGGAAACTTGAAAGGGCGTTTTGACGAAGTGCAGTTTTGGAAATTCCAGTTTTTCTCATCTGTCTTATTTTGGGCATAACTTTTTACTCCAATATCGGATTGAGCTGATTCAAGTTCAAGATTAAAGAAGACGCAAAGATCTACAACTGTGAAAGAGAAAATAGTTTCGAATTCTGATGATTTCATGACCGAAATTGATGAACTATCCAGAAGTGTGTGGTGTGTAATTATTAAAAGTCATTATCAATCATTTTCAAAGCAAAATATTAATTAATAAATAATTAATAAAAATTATCAAATCACCACCCAACAAGATAAGCAATTAGTGGAGCAATTATGGATTTGGTGGAGTAATTAGTGGAGAAATTAATAATGGATTTGGTGGAGAATTTGATGGATGATTTGATGGATGATTTGATGGAGGCAAAATTTTGCCTATAAATACCAAGCCATTTCATTTGTAAAATTCATACTTTCTTCTTTGAAATTCTTAATGAATAAATAAGAAGATTGTATCTAGTTTGTTTATTTTTAGTTTTCAGTAATTAATTTTCAGTTTCGCATTTTCTTTTCTTTACTTTTCAGTTTTTACTTTCCGCAATTTACTTTTACGCACAACACTTTCTTTTCTTTACTTTTTCAGTTTTTATTTTTCAAGCAATGAGGATGTAATTCCCCCTTGCTGGGGTGAAAGGTAAAGCTTTTATTATTACTATTTAGATTAATCTCCCTTAATTATAATATATAAACTATTTAAAACCTGTCTTAATGAGGATACCGCTATATTGGTCGGTTGGTAATTAATTATAAATTGGTTTTAATCTGACTAAGTATGGATACCGCCTGGTTGGTCGGTTGGTAATTAATTATTAATTTGACTTAATCAGGATACCGCCTATATGGCTGGTTGGTAATTATCACGCAAAGTTAATATATTATATTAAGGGAGATATCTAAAATAGTAGTAATAAAAGTTGATCCTCTAACCCCAGCATTTTCTTTTATTGTACTTTTACTTTATTTACTTTTAGCAATTTACTTTCAATAATTTTCTTTTAATTTTTTTTTTACTTTTTACTTTTTACTTTTTACTTTTCTTTTCACTTTTTTTTACTTTTCAGCAATTTACTTTCAATATTAATTTTCAGTATTTACTTTATGTCTTTTATTTTATTTAAGTTTTTTTACTACCAGTAAATATGTGTCGTAACTAAGCCAGTTAACTGGGGTTGTGATGAATTTAATTATCACCGTTTATAAAGGGTTTTTTTATAGTTTGGGTAATTTAAGGTTTATTATTAAGTCTTAAGCTTAATGCTTCTTGTTGTCTGATCACCAATAAGATTGATATGGTAAATCTAAAATGAACTAGACATAGGGATTTTAGGTTTCAGCCTTAGACTTAATAGCCCACGATCTTCCTTGGGATAGATAACCCTTTAATAGATTTCCTTACAGGATAGAATATACCTGTCGGGCGGGGGTAGCCATAATTGGAACTTAAACTTAATGAATCCAGATAATTTGGTTGACATAGATATATGGTTCAACTAGGTTAAACTGGGTATTTGCGTCTGACCATCGACAGAGGCTTTTGCATAATTTAGTGTTCCAGGTTAGTAAACCGATTTATTACACAAACATAAATAAATCACTTCATCTTTTAAATGATATTAGAATGATTCACAACCCTAGATTTTTGTGTCTTTTGTTATTTTCCTTAGTATTTTCTTTTGTCTTTTATTTATTATTTATTGGCGCAAAACTACATTCAATCAATCAAGCAATCAATTCCATTCTCCCTTTAATTAGATATTTGTAAAAAATAGATTCAATAATTAATAACAACAGTAAGAATTAAGTCCTCGTGGGATCGATATTTTTATACTACTTGAACGATACGTGCGCTTGCGTTATACGTGTGTGTTTTCGCCAGTCAAGTTTTTGCGCCGTTGCCGGGGACTTATATTTCTTGAGTTGTTAATTTTGAAGCTATCTAATTTACTTGTATCTAATTTTCTTTATCTTTATCTGTAATTTTATTATTTCTTTATTGTATTTTCAGGTGATTGAAAAATGGAACACTACTGGGAGATTGAGAGATTACGAGCGTTACAAGAAGATACACCCCAAATCTGGGAGCAACAGTCCAGTTTTCTGAGGCCTGTTGTCCAGCCCAACAATTATCACTGGATGCCAGAACCAAGCAATACCACATTTGCTCAACAGAACGAAATGGTG